>VXAX01004453.1:922464-1038576 GCA_013399835.1 Leptocoma aspasia | reverse complement strand
CTACGGCGACATCCAGCCCGTAATGAAGATCAAGGAGGAGGGTCTCGGCCTCGCCGCTCGCTACCCGGGCGGCAGGGCCACCCCCGCGGCGGGCTGCCACGACTACCCGCAGCAGGCTCCGCGGGCCGGGCAGGAGCCCTCGCTGGAGTGCGTCCTCTACAAGGCGGAGCCCACCCTGCTGGCCAGCGCCTACGGGCCGGCGGCGCCGCCCGACAGCCTGCCCTCCACCTCGGCCGCGCCGCCGGGGCTCTACCCGGCCCTGGGGCTGAACGGGCACCAGCCGCTGGGCTTCCCGGCCGCCGTGCTCAAGGAGGGCCTGCCCCAGCTCTGCCCGCCCTACCTCGGCTACGCGCGGTAAGGCGGGGGCGGCGGGGCGCTCACTGAGGGTCGGGACCGGGGGGTCGCACTGCCCGCGGGAGAGCTCCGCGCCTCCTCCTCCTCTTCCTCCGGAGGGGCGGGCGTGCCGCGCGGCGGGCGCCTCGGGGGGATATTAAAAGGATGCTCCGGAAAGGACGAAGGGCGAAGTTTCTCTCGGCGAGGGCCTTTTTGGGCTTTTAGGTAGTGCCCGCAGCCCCGCTCGCACTCCCTTGCGCCGCCCGAGTACGCCGCGGTGTCGCGGCTCTGCAGCTGGCACCTGGCGGCTCTGGGCACGATGACGCCCCGGGGATGTTGGTTTGTTATCGCAGCGGGACTTCAGGGCCACCCGATGTCCGAGACAGTGGCCGGCCCCGGGAAGGGGCGGGCAGGTTTTCTAGCTCGCCCTCACTTTCATACGATTCGTCAGTACCTAAATATTTTCCAAAATAGTGTTCCCGATTTGAAAAAAAAAAAAACCAAAAAGCCCACAAAGAAACCCTCAAAACAAAAGCAAACCACAAGAAGCAGTTGATTTCACACGAAAAAGAAACCTGAAACTCTTGAATGTTGATTTGCTAGAATGAAATGGAGTACTGTCATGCCGAGATGTGCATTACCTAGAAATAGACGCAACAAAAGGTGCATGCAATGTTAGAGTTTCAATGGAAACCTTTTCTTTTACTAAATGCAGTGGTAACGTAGATTAGTCTGCCTTTTCTTGGAGACAAATTGGAAATATCCTTGATATCCCCATCAGACTTAGTTACTGCTGAGAACGCTGCAGCTGAATGGGGGGTGAAAAACTGATTATTAAAGATTTTTCTAGTTGAAGTGAAATTTCATGTTTCCCATATGAAAGAGGCCTTTGAAATTCAATTGACATCTGTGTGATTCTGTCTCTGTACAGGAAAAAAAATCATCACTATGACTCCACTCACAAGAGTTGTTGATCTGAGGAAGATGAACATTTTAACAGAGTGTCCTAGATGGTACCTTTTTTGCTAAATGGTTTAAAGTATAACTTTATGTTTTTTTTGCAATGCTTTCCTATATTACCGTAGTAGAGACAAACCATTAGGCAGAAAGACAATCATACTTCAGTTTTTTTGTGTCCTTCTGTATCTTGATTACAAATTTTAAAATGAAGTTTTTAATATAACACTCATTAACACAGGTAAGTAGTTAACTGTGCAAAGCTGGATCTTTCATTTCTTTTAATTGTTTTTCTTCTCAAGGCCAGATACGGAAACCAGCCAAAGTTCTCAGTTCAGTTTCGAATCACTACCCCAGAAGATTTGTCTCATCTGCGGTGATGAGGCTTCAGGTTGCCACTATGGAGTACTTACCTGTGGAAGTTGTAAAGTCTTCTTTAAAAGGGCAATGGAAGGTACTATATGATGCCATTGTTCCTAATTATCTGAAATATGTCTTCTATATACTAGGGCATACTGTTTATTTATCTCTCATTTTTAGAAATATTATCACTGTAGTGAATTTTTTTTGTTTTATCAACTCTGTTTAAATATTACAGTGGATATTGACAAAGTTCTTCCTTAATTGATTTTTCTAGTATTATTTGTTTTACTTTTTTTCTGTTTATTATTTACTGTTTATCAGTTAATCTTTCCAGGTAGGCAGAGTTAAATAAAAATTTTGTGCATTACACAACTTGTTTTTAAGAGTATAAATGGTGTTCAAAGGAAAATATTGTGGGTGTGAACTAATGATAGGCAGATAAGAATTTATTTTGTCTTTGTTCTCTTATTGAAGCCATGAAATTTTTCTTGCTTTCAGGTTGCAGAGTTTTGGCTTCCTGGAAATTATGGAAGTATTTAAAATTTCACTGAACTATTTCAAGTCATAATAACAATAAATGTGTTTGACTTGTTCCAAGTAGTCGTTAAAAGTTGCAGCAAAGTCAAGCTGCAAGTTTCATGAAACAGTAGCAATACCTATGTTTATTTTCTCATTTTGGATTATATTATAAGCCTTGTCCACTGAGATTTTGAATATGAATACAAGAGCAGACTGTTTTATATAGTTCAACAGATAAAGCAGTGAAACAAATCCTTCTACTTTTTAGGCTTTGTCTCCTGTTTTGATTTTTATCTGATCCTGCCAGAGCTGGGATATTCAAATTTCTGTTCCACGTATTTATCAAAACCATTGTTTGAATGGATAGGATTCCTTAAAATAAAAAACCTGCAATCCTGTATTTTGTTGTTGTGATACATAGTTTTTTTCGCTTTATAGAGTTTATCTCTCTCCAAATGAAAAGGGGAATATTGGAAAAGTAAAAGCTTAGCAGAATAACATAGATTTTTTTTGTTTCACTGTGCTGTTACTTTCTACTTTAAGCATATGCTCGTGTTCTTCCTTTAACATTAAATATTTGCAAAGTGGTCTTGGTGGTCTAAATGAACTTCTGAGCCAGTGCCGCGTTTTATCTAATGCATTCAATGGGTTTCATGAGAAAACTACTAGAAACGTTTGTGTTAGGCTGCAAAACTCCTAAGTCACTTGCAGAAATACATTTAAGTTTCACTGACTCGGCTAGTTGGTTTCTTGATTTGGCTTTACATTTTTTTGCTAAATCAGCCAGATATTTTTTTTAAAAAGTCAGGGAGCTGAAGTTTTAATACTAAGTATAATGAAATTTATGAATACTCTATTTTAAAATTAATTTTATTTTTGCTTTTTACCTATAAAATAATGTTGTAATATTTTCTTTGAATTTGGTTCTGCCAATTTTAGATTTCATCTCTTTTTAAATTTAGTACCTAGTTCTGTTTGTAGTAGATGAACCTGCTCAAAAAACTTATTATATTACTGTTAAGCAGAATTATTTTAATGAAAAATATTAAGAAGGAATATAACTTGATACAAGGAACATCTTAAAGTTGTTTTCAGAGACTGTTCAAAGTCTATATCTGTAGAGTCTTACCAGATTAAGAATATATACTTATTTAGAGACGAATGAGAGGTTAACGCAGTTACATAAACAAAAGTCTTAGGTTTTACATAGCAACTTCATAATTTTAATTTTTAAATGAATCCACAGACTGAGAGTCTGTTGAGGAAGTGTGTTTGAGTTTTCTAGTAAGGATTTTCAAAGAATGTTCAAGAATGTACATCAGAAACCTGACTGTAATCAGAAAAGATACAGGCTACTGACTCTGATGGGAAGCAGTGTCAGGCAGTGAGCAGTGTGGGCATTGGCAAAATGAACAGATACAGTTGTACCTGTTTTTGTGTGGAAAGTGCAAGACTACAGGGGGTTCCTTAGAGATGGACTGATGGACTTCTTATTTTCGTTGCAGTATACTGTATAATTATCAGCACTGGAATAATCCTATTTATTGATAGATATTTGGTTTTATATGGACTTTAAATACTTTTTTTTTTTAATTTCCTAGCAGAAATGATGGTGGGAAATGGCTCATCTGTAAGAATAAACAGAGTGTTTGTATTTCACATGCAATAGAAAATAGTGTTTAAAATTCACACTGGCAATGATATGAATTTGAGACTTATTTCTTTCATGAAATGACCCCCCGCCTATCATTTCTCTGAGCATAAAGGCATTATTTACTTTTTAAACTTTTTAGTGCTACTACAGATGTGGGATTTAAAATAATTATTCATGCAAATAAGATGTTAAATTTTGTGAGTAAAAATTCCAGGTCAAAACTATATTTTTTGCATAATTTCCATACAGTACTGATCTTTATGAGAAATTAACACATTATTGGAAATAGCTGTCTTTTGCTATTTCATGGATTTTCTCTATCTTGAAATTTTTTTTGTATGTTATGAGGTTTTGTGCATAGATAAAAGGTACTTAATAGAGTAGCATTACACTTGTTCGAAAATGCCTATTTTCTCTTTTAATTATTTATGTCATCTGATATGCATTTGCTGTTTGAAATCACACAGCCTATGTATTTTTTGTATTTTTTTTTCACAGAAATTGTTCCATTCATACACCATTTTACCTTCCCTGGTGTGAGGACAATACTTTATTGGTTAAATACTTCCATTTGAATAAAATGGGCTGCTGTGTTATCCAGAAAACTCTTTTTTCCCCCATATCTAGTCTTTTTGAAATAAGAAGAGATTATTTAAATTTTTCAGACTGAACAGTGATCTAAAACTGTATATACTAATTACGATTTAATCATACTTTTGAATGTAACTAATACATACACATACAACTTAACGAGGGGTCAGGGTTGTGTGAGGATCACAAAGATTACTTAAAATGTTTCTTGGCACTGAATTCTAAAATATATACACATTGTAGATACTTTCTGTCTTTTGGGTTCTTGGTTCCCCATATGTGGCTATATATATGAAAAAAAGGCTGGTGTTAATACAATAAACATACATTTCTCAAGGCAAAATCTTGAAGCAGGTTAAACAAAAATGCATATCCTTTCTTTGGGAACTTGTACTATAGCAGATATGTAAAAAAGTACTGCAAGTGAGGAGGATAATGGGGACAAAGGTACTGGATTGGATTTTCTTAGGAAACATTTGTCTGCACTTAGAGGTTGTACATTTTCTGTTGGACTCCTACAAATAACTACTAGTCTGTAGATTGACTTAATGTACAAAGAAATGACAAGGCTTTTAAAAAATACTTTAAAGATCTCCTTTGAGTGTAATGAAAACAATGAAAGTTACAGCTATTTATATTCAGTAAAGAAATTTGAAGAGACAACATTGGATTCACTGTGCTGATGGAGTAGTGCTGTTCTTGTCAGTGAGATGAGAGTGATGAGCATTTTGGAGATAGAAAACCAAAAAAATCAGAAATAATATTTAAAACACTTTGAAATATGTAGAATTACTATATTTGCAAAGTAATTTGCTGTTGATGATCAGGCATTATTTAAGAGCTACCAATGTATCTCATTCTTGATAACAAAACATAGAGAAGAATATTTCTAACAGGGCATGAAGAGAATGAAGATCAAGGAATGAACTTCTACTTTTCTAGGACTAAATTGCCAAACAGTCATTAGTGATGTTTTATAAAGATTCCTTCATGTAAAACCATGCAGGGCAGCTATGATCAAAATGCTTGTGGAACACCACGGTAAAATGTCTGTCCCTGAGCAGGAACCCAGTGTTCAGTTCTGGCATTCTGGAGTTACACTGTTGCTAACACAAGATTTTTTTGGTAGCCTGCATTATTGCCTTCTTGTTTAAAGTGTCTCTTTTGCAGTAGTTTTACTAATGAAAATTTTAAATTACCTAAATCCTCCAGAAAAATTTAAGTGCTGTTTTTCCTATAATAAAGCCTCATTTCTTATTTTTGTTCCCGATTTGTATTTGCACTTTGCTTATATTGTTGATATCTAAGGAAGAGTAGTTGCCCAAACCCAGAGTCTGAGACCAACATGAATACATGATATTACAGCAGATGGGTCAGAAACTGACTCTTGGTTTGTTTAAATACCTGGGAGTGTGTTACAAACTTGACCAAGTGATTGTGTAGCTTCTGTCTAATTTTAATATGTGCTTTAAGGGCAGGGTAGCAACTCTGTCACATCAGTGACATCGGGGAACAAGCACATATAGAAGATAAGATTTAACTGACCAAGTGTCAACTTTTCTACTCTTTGGGGCCTGAGTTTGGTAGACTGGCAGAAAGTAAGATTTCCATGAGGGTTTTCACTGTCTGTATATGGAGAGGTTCCATGGAGTAATTGATAATGAGCTACACCTACACAGTAAGAAGGTTGATCACGACTTCAGCCAAACTTTCTGATAAAGTTCATCTGAGCTTATCAGTGTTAAGATAAGCAGTTTTGTGATGGCAGTGTGATTCACTATGTGCATAGTGCAATACTGTGCATAAGGAAAAATGCTTGTCTAAACAGTTATGCTTTTCCATAGCTAAAGAATCTAAAATGTACAGCATGCCAAATATTTAAAAAAATGCCAACCACTAGTAGAAAATCCTCTTTGAAAAGAGAGAAATAATAGTGTCGAGACCCTTTTAGCTGTAAACTTGATGAAGCAGGTGTTAAAAGTTCCTTTTTCTCCTAACTCTGAAGGGTTTTCTAATTCTTAATCAAACTTTCCAGTCTGGATCTTGGGATCAGAATTTGGTACAGCATGTACGGTAAACCTGATGGCGATGAAATGTCCATGAAGTAGAAAACATGCAAACACACAAAGCATACACGTGGCAAGTTCAGAGATCAAAATGCTTTTCACTCAATATAACAGATTTGATGTTATTGAAGTTCTTTTATTTTGCACATGGCCCAAATGGGTTAAACTACAGTAAGCTAAGTGGATTTTCAAATTCAAATGTACAAAATTGCCTTATTGAGGAGCCTAAAATACAGGTGGAAAATGTCACTTTTGTGAGTTTAAGGAATTAGCATCATGAAAACAAAAAGAAAATCTGCATTGATATGTAATGATATATCTTCATCATATTTCTGACTTCAAAAGGATTTGTTATCCAGTAGTTTGATAAATGGCAATTTGATGAATTGATTTATATGAAGCACAAAAGTGAAGTGAGCTGAGGTGTCATTTGTTCTGGTGCTTTGACTCTTGAGCTAATGCTGGGCCTCCTACTGCTCTAACTGTGACTTTACCACTGTTTTCCCAATAGACCTGGTTCAGTACATAATCAGCTGCAGAAATGTCAGTTACTAACATTTTCCATTTAACTTTTACTTAGTATTTTAGAAACAGTATCCTATATTATCTTAAACATCTTTTCAGGTGAATTAGAAGCTATTTCAAGTAGTGTAAGACTGCCTGCTTTAAAGAGCACCAGCAACTTAATGCTCAGGCTTGCTAATACCCTGTTCTAACTTCCCATGTGCAACAACAATGTGAGCAACCTGAACTGCTTATCTTCAGTTCATTTTATGGTGAATGGAGAGAAACAAGCCATTTCAGGAAGAAATTCACTGACATTTCTAGTATGCACTTGTGATGAAAATAGCAGTACTCTGACAGTAACTGTTTCTCAGCACTGAGGTAAAGGAGTGTCAGGTGACCATGTATGCTGTCTGCATTTGGTGATATGAATCCTACCCACATCACCAAGGTAGCTACTATAGTTCTGTAGTATATAAAAGAAATACAATAAGCATATAAAATACTCATTTCATATTGCTTAAGTATTATATATAAGGTATTGTAGATATCATAATTTCACATATGAAAATCATACTTATTTAAAGAACTAGAATATTTATAAATTCTATTACGTAAGTATATAAAGTGTAAGTATTTATAGTAAAACTGTTCTCTGATAAAAGTAGGTTTGGGATCTATGGTGTCCATTGGCTTAAATTGTGTATTTGTTCCACAGTATTCATGATGTACCACTAGTAATCTTTTGTTAGATATCTACATTCTAGAATCTAGTTAATCAAATAGAATCAAAGGTGTTTCAATCAAGAGGCAGCAACATCTGGGGTTTTTGCATATTGCTTTTTTCTGCTAGTAGTATTTTTGGGTTTTTCCACCTTTATTGCTTATATAGTGGATGACCCTGTTCCACTGGTTCAGTTGTAGGACAAGTCAAGGAATATAGGGAAAATATACATGAAAAAGCTTATCATGGCAATGTGCTATGATAATTCCACTAGAATCAGAATGACAGGATGACTGAAATGCAAATATAGAGTCTTATCTTGATAGAAGAATATAACACTCAGGGATCAAAAGGAGAAAAACTGATGCATTAGTGCTTTATATCTCTGAAATAGTTGGTGTGTTTTTAAAGCAGATTTTGTGTTCAAATCCCATGTCTTGTATTTGTAAGAAACAGACCCTTAATTGACAAATATGCTGACACTTCCATCATTTTACATATTTATATCCCTGATGTAGTTAATTACGTAAAAATTATGACCAAGGAACAATTGTGACATGATGCCATAAAAAGAACTGACAATAGTGATTTGTAGATGCTACCATATCCTCCTGAAAGGGTATTAGCTGTGGAAAGTTTTTACTGTTGCCTGTTCCTGTATTTAGACTCCAAAACTTTATATATTTAGGGCATTGCAGTGGTAAACAGTCTAGGCAAACCAACTGAAAAGCAATATGAAACAGTATTCCTAATTTTGCAGTTCATTATAGTTTCCATGAATTATGAGTTAATCTTGTTTCAGTTTGCATTTCTGTGGTTTTCATTTTTGTTTTATTTTCTTTTTCTTGTTGGAAATGATGGAACAGACATGGAAATGTAAAAAAGATTAAAAAACAGGATTGTAACTTTTAACTCTGTCTAGAAGTGAGTGAAAACAAGATAGCTACATTTAATAGTTCTGTTTTGTAGATATCATTTAAAAATTATTTTCTCTTTGGAGGTTGCTCTTTGGAGAAGTGATTTTGGAAGAAAAAACAATAGTATTGCAGGATTCACAGCAAAAGGCAGGAAGATTTTGAGATCAGTGTATAAGAGGAGGAAAGAGTCAGTCAAGGATGTTATAAACAATCATTTTTATTGCTTTCACTATGAAATATATTATTATGAAGAAAGAAATTCTTCATTATCTCAGTTAAGATCCAGGATGGATCATATTCACAAGTTCCTCTGCTCTCCACTCTTTGTCCTCTTTGGTCAACTGAATCCTTAATTCTTTGCTGAGGATTAGACTTGCATCAATAGCAGGTCTTTCTTTTTACCAATACAGGCTACAGAGTGGAAGTCACAACACCTACTTAAGAACTGGAAGTGAGGATTTTACTTCAGTGGGCCAAGAGGGAAATGCAAATCTTTATCAAAAGATTATGCATGGTAAAGTCCCTGATGGATGTGGGTTTTGGTTAAGTAGTTAGAATCAGAAGTCTCACTTCAGGGACTTTTTCTATTTTTAGAGAAAACACGCAGAAATAAAATCAATATTAAATTAAAACCACAACAACCCCAACATTATCTGAAGTGTGTGGAATCTTGAAGACTAATAGCATGGGATGGCACACAGGGACATGGAGACTGTGTAGTATAGATTCCTAGTTCTTCACGACTAAAAAGAACCCACATGATGAGAGGTAAATTCAACCCACATTTGCTGTTTTGCACTTTGAGACAGTGTAAATAGAAGAGTGTTATATTTAGATCTGGGCTAAATTTGATATAATTTTACTTCCCATTTTACCAAGGATGAACTAGGCCAGACTGTTTGCCTAGCTGTGGAACACCTGTCTTGTCAGAGCATGTTCAGGGTAAGGATTACCCTGTATTTACTCTGGCAAGTCCGGTTTTCCACAAGCTGGGGTCTAGCCTAGTCTGTTGTCTTAGCTTCCAGAAGTCAGACTTTTACTCAAAAGCTACATCTACACCATTATGTTTTGTTTAGGTGTACAGGTGAACTTATTTTCCATTTTTAAAATTTTAAACCCATGTTTATTGTCAGCTTCCACAATTCCATTGTGGTTTTTGTTTTGTTTTGGTTTGGTTTTACCTATTGATTTAATTGGTGCTTTTTCAAAAGTTTGTAAGACATAAAACATACTTCTAGAAAATTATTGAGCAAAACCTTGAGGTGAGCCTTCAGGAAGCAAAGAGTCGATGTTGGGAGACATTTGGAAGTAAAATAATTGGCAAAGAGACGCAATAGATATCTGCAAGCTTTAGACGGAAATCTAAGACTAGACTAAATAAAACACCATGATGTGTTCTGCAAAAGTTGATGGTTCTATACAAAAGCATTGGCAGTTAATAGAGATACGGGGAGGCAGAATCACATTTGGGAGAGAGAAAAAAGAGTTGAGATAGTATTCTTTGTAGATAGAAGGAACTGAGAGTTTGCAAGTGTTTTGCTTCTGTGCAGGGTGGCAGCAGTTCAGCACAGATGCACTTACCCAAATAACCGATTGCTGTATCTGATGCCCCAGGTCCAGCTAAAGCTTTATTTTTTCCATATTTTGTACATCTACAAAGTGTCTGCAACTCCTGAGTTTACTAGAGTGATTGTAATTGACTTACAGCATGTCAGTGAGCTAAGTTAATAGTGCAGTTTGTAAAGATACTGCATGTGCTACTTTCACCAATGTTTGGATTAAAAACCTCCCAGTATAGTAGTAGTCATTACAGGACTTAAAATTGTGTTTGCCTGCTTACATTGGAACTTGCAGCTTTGCTAACACTAATTGATTTTGATGGAATTAAAAAAAAATACTATCCTACAGGAATCTGGAACATTTAAGTGACAGATAAAATCATCTCGGTGTTTTCTCCATCAAGCTAGTCACGAGCCAATACACTGAGAGTGACCCTCAATGTGCACTTTTAAAAAACAGTGAAAAGTAAACATGCATAGGAAATTTAACAGTGGGTGAAGCTTTCTGATGATGGGGCAATTGCCAGAAAGTTCCCAGGTTCATATTTTTGTAAGAAATGCCAATAGCAACCTTCACTTTCAAATTTATGCTCTAGTGACTATAATAGTGACTAGTGACTATCCTGGTTTTTTTTTCCAGAGTATTTTGTTTGCTTGTTTGTTTTGTTTTTTGTTTTCCTGGTTATAATGACAGTAGTCATAGACAAGATACTGAATATCAAGCTACCAATTGAATGGTGATTTTATCTTGGTGGGGGTTTTGGGTACTTCATTAGTACATGCATTTGGTATAACTGCAATGCTCAAGTATTGAAGATAGTTAGTTCAGATCTAGATGATCCTGAAGACTGAACTGTAGCAAATACATTTTCCAATACATATTTTATCGTCCCAGGAAAATCTTCCAGACATCTTAATCTAACAAAATATTGTCCTGTGATTTTGAAATTAGGCAAAATATCTGGCATGTGTTCATTTCTTACACAATCTCTCCTTCAGATGGCTGCTGTCCCTAAAATATTAATGTCAAGCAAGTAACAGTTTCTCAGAACCCAGCTTTGCACAATGGTAGAAGTGATTTCAGATGGGAACATTTACTCAGATTTATCTATTGAGATGAAATCCGCACAGATTGCTGCTATAAGAAGCAAAATTCTTTACTGATGAAACTGAAAAATACCAAACAATTGAAACTTACATGTTTTCCAAATAAAGTTGCAGCTGAATCAAAAAGAGTGGAATACACTTTGGGACAGAAGGTATCAGGGAGAGGTGGAGTAGAGATGAGTGGAATGGAAAACTCATATGAAGGTGTAAGTCAAGTGCAGAATATGACTGTGGTTTCTTAAAAGTCTTGAAAACAAGGAAGATGTTAACATAAGCATCAAGAAGTGCCTGAGCTTTTTTTACCATAATCCCCTGAGAGAATTGGGTTGGCAGCATTTTGGGTTTTAAGCAAACTTTACTGTGCCCGAATTCTAGTAACAGATTTCATTTCTGGCCTGGTATACACTGGGCAGAGAGACAGTTTAATCCTGTCTGATCTGAAACTTGAGAACATATGAACATGGAAGTGTAGTTTTCATAACTGTGATTCAATTACGATTTGTTTTGTATATGTGAAAAATGTTGTTCAGTATTAGATTTATAATAAGCAGGACAAGGTTTATTTAGAGTCAGACCATCTTGTGTAGACTTAATAAATTCCTTGGAAAAGGGGTCCAGAAGAAATCTCTTTTCAGGGGACCAAAGAAAGCCCCCAAAACAAGACAAGCACAAAAAAAACTTTAACTATACTTAAGCATTCCTTTGTAAATTGGCTGTGTGTTAAAGCACTAGAATGCCAAGGAGCTGAGATAATACTCAGGGATTTTAATTAAACTAACGGAGTTTTAAAATTGTTGTTGCTTATCAAAAGACTGAATGCTTTTTGTAGCTTATAAAGGCAAAGAAAGACATGTTGAAACTGCAAGTAATCCCAAGGAAGAATTGTTCAAAGTAAGTGTTTTGCTTACTGGTCTACTGCCAATAACAAGATGGATTTTTATTCATTCGTCTACTTTTGGTAATGTTTCCTGTAAGGAGGAGTCCAGGATTAGAATTAGTAGGACAAAGTAAATGAGAATTTGTTCTGATTAAAATATTACTAAGGACGTTTGTGTTGCTAGGCAATGTGTGTAGCAACTGTTTTTGTTTACCTGTAGTTTTCAAAAAAAAAAAAATCGTTATGAAAAGGAATTTCAGACAATTGGGTTTCTTTCACTAAAACCAAAGAGGTTGTTTTTAAAGTTATGGTTAAGAAGTAAACTATTTATCTTTAAAAATGGTAGCACAGAAGCAAATGCAGAATTAAACAATAAACTAAGCTAATCTAAACCAAGAGTTACAGCCTCCCTCTGTTTGTCCTTTTTGGGTATGTTGGCTGCACCTGGTCAGCTGGTATTTCAGCAAGTTTAGTACAGAACTGCTTTTCCATCAGAGATCATTTACTTAGCTTAAAGGGCTTTTCTTTTGCATTACCCCAACTTCATTCTGTTTGCTGTCAGAAACTCCACATCAATCCAAGCAAAATTTACTTAAGTTCTTTGAAAACAGGATCAATAACTTCAAAGAAAAATAAGTTTTAAAGAAACAATTGGTCTGTCCTCATGCTTGATTAACTTAAGAAATATTGTTAATACAATAATTTAATCAGTTCATGCTGCCTGCTAATTATTTTGGAATTTCATAGATGAGGAGTTTTGCCCTTAAACAGACCAAATAAAACATTACATTCAAATAGTAATGTGATTGGTCAAAAGTTAGAATAAAAGGAAGGAGTTCCTTAATGGTTCAAGTACACTTTTTTGAATCTTCAGTTATTTTTGAAACATTTATACGCAGAAATAATTTTGTCTTGTTAGAAAACATAGTGTTCATCCTGTTTTTGTCTTGCCTGCAGGGCAGCACAACTATTTATGTGCTGGAAGAAATGACTGCATAGTCGATAAAATCCGTAGGAAGAACTGCCCAGCGTGTCGCTTGAGGAAGTGCTGTCAAGCTGGTATGGTCCTGGGAGGTGAGTTGTTTTTCAAGTGGATTTATAAAAACAGGCAGTCAAGTACACTACCTTCAGTCTGTTGAGGTTAAACAATGTTACTTGGGTATTGTAAAAGAAAAACCACATTCAAATGTTATTTTTGGAAGAATTACCTAATGCTTTATAATTTCTTAGAATTTTTCTTTAGTGAATCTGGAAACCCTGACAAAACACCTCTCTGTAGGAATAACTGTGTACCCGTACATCCATTTTCTTTAAGGGAAAGGAATTATGTCTTTGGTGTGTATTTATTAATAATTTTGGATCAGATTATTTGATATAGCTAAAAAATAAGCAGATTGAAATTGACGCTAGAATCAGGAATCAGTACTGTCCTCTTCTAATTCCTTTTATACCCTTCATCATTGCTTTGAGTACACGTCAACAAAATGGTATCCTTCTGTTCCACCAGAGAGGGCCAGGCAATGGTTGCACCAATACTGCAGGCTTTGCATAATAGATGCTGGGAAATCCCGTGTTTGTGTTAGTTCTTTCTGTAACAGATTTGGGGTTTTTTTACATATCATTGAATGAAACTGAGCACTGTGCTTTTGAAAACCTACAGGGAGAAAATGGGGTATGATCAGGTAGTCACATGGCAAGTTTTGATGTGCTTACAGGCAGGAATGATGCTTATTTTTTGCTGCATTTTTTTTCCTATTTTGGACCAGCACAAAGCTTGAAAATACGTGGCTAAGACGATAAGAAAATGGCCATATAAAAATGATATAAAGAATATGTTCCTAAAGGGAGTTAAAAAAAAAAAGACAAAAACCTGCTTTATTTCCAATCTAATCTATTTTAGCCCATTAAAGCCCTCTATCTGTCTCTCTCCCCTGCTGAACCCTACATTCCCTCTCCCACATTTAAGTATTGTTTTTTATCCCTGAAGGAAGAGCTGGCACTATATACTGTACATCATTTCATTATCTTGCTTATCAGCATTCATTGATTATTTAAAACATGTATATAGTTTTCAGACTGATAGTTTGATTGCACAGCTCTGTGTTTCCAGCTCCTGTAAGCTGAATGCAATCAATGGAACTGGAGTATTCTGCACACACAGCTATTGTGTCATTCTTACGTGGTCAGTCAGTGCCACCTCTCAGTTAAAAAAAATAAATGGAGCTGACAAGCACATTGGTGCCACTGGGCTGAGGGGAGAGGGACAGAAGGAGAACATATCCTTTGGATCCTTCTCAGATTGAAGAGGTGTTTTAAAACTGGAGTAGCAGTGCAGTAGAGAAACAGTATTACTACAAAGACAGAACCTAAAGCCTTGTTTGCCCAACTTTGGAAAAAGAGACAGCCAAGGAGGCAGAGGTCCTGAGTAGACTGTGGAAAATACAGAGTAAGAATGAAGACTCAGGAAGAGGAGTTGGCAGATGTAGTGCCTGCCTTTTAAAATTTGGACAACATGCAAGGTCTGATCAGTTTGACCTCTAAAATATGTACCTGCCTAAGGCAGGTGGCTTAGACTAGATGATCTTTAGATCCCTTCCAATCCAAACCATTTTATGATTCTAATGGGTGTAAATTAATACAGGTAAAAATTAATTCCTGACTGTGAATTTTGCACAGCTAAGAGTTTGATGATTATCTAACCTGAATTTTTATTCATGATACCCTGGGTAACACCAATAACTAAACTCTGTGTGTTTCAACATCACAGGCAGCTGTTTCAACAAGCAGAAGAGAGTGAGATGACTCACTATCATTGTCTAGTCTTTTTGCTTCAGCATTGTTCTGCATAGTAATGCTACATAGGCAAAGTCTCCAGCAGGCTTGACTTCATTCTACATTTTGTGTGCATTTATGTATGGTAGTTTTCCTAGTGTTTTTTAATATATGCATTTTGCTGTAGGTGTGGGTACTAGAAACAGAAAAAGTTGGACACTTTTGCCAGCAGTATTGATCAGATGGTATGTCCTCATTAGTGTAGGATGTTACATCCTCCTACAAAACCTGAGGGTAAAGGTGCTCTGACTTTTATTTTATTACTGTCAGGTATGAAGAGAATAAAACCTTCATCTTTCTCATCACCTTTTTTTCTCAGCTATTACAAAGCAAGTGTAAATATTTTCTTTGTATTTACTGCTAGAGTGTTGTATCTAGCCAGTTTGTTGTGTTGCTTAGTCTTCTCCTAAGTATACCTGATCAAAGCTGTCTCCCATTTTTTGAGAAGCCTGTGCAGTCTAGTTTCTCTAGTTCTTAGGGGGACATCGCATCTCATCAGATCTCTGCCCTGATATCCCCACCTACACCTACATCTTCTGGAAAGAAGTCATCTGGCAGCAAACAAAAAACAGAAGAGAACAGTTGGACAATGGAAAAAAAGGAAATATTAAGTGTAGCTGTGACTATGGCATGTCTATTTTTTTTTTTTTGTCAGCTACCTGAGTTTAAGTGTAATATTTCAGACCTGTAGTGTTATCAGTGATGTCAGTAGTTCTGGGGGGATTACGAAGCTAATTGTTTTATGCAGGCTGAAATAGAGTGCTTAGTACTGAAAGAAGAAGAGAAGACAGATGTAGACCAAAAATGAGGAAGACTGGAGTGAGACTATTTGTAAATGAGGATTTAAAATTCAAACTGCAAACAAAATCTCAAGATAGGCTGTTAACCATAATACTCTTTCTGTGGTTATATTGTTACCCTTCTTCCTTTTGCTTGTCTGTCATTTCTTATAATTCCTTTGTTGTATCACATGAGCAATATTTCCTACCTGTGACTTGATGTGCTGATCAACACAATATGATTCATATATAGGGTGTTACAGGGCTTAGATAATTTTCCCAAAGACATCAGTGATCAAAGGGCTGGGAAGCCTGCCATACAAGGAAAGGCTAGACATGAGCCAGCAGTGTGCCCAGGTGGCCAAGAAGGCCAATGGCATCCTGGCTTGTATCAAGAATAGTGTTGCAGCTAGGATTGGGGCAGTAATGGATTGCCCCCCTGTACTCAGCACTCTTGAGGCCACACCTCAAGTCCCATATTCAGTTCTGGGCCCCTCACTACAGGAAAGACATTGAGGGGCTGGAGAGTGTCCAGAGAAGGGCAGTGAAGCTGGGGAAGAGCCTACAGAGTAAGTCATATGAGGAGTGACTGAGGGAGCCAGGGTTGTTTAACTGGGAGAAAAGGAGGTTCAGGAGGGACCTTCTTACTCTCTACAACTCCCTGAAAGGAGGTTGTAGCAAGATGGGGGTCAGCATCTTCTCCCAGGGGTCATGTGGCAGTATGAGAGGACATAGCCTCAAGTTGTGCAAAGGAGATTCAATTCAGACATCAGGAGGAAAATCTTCACAGATTGGGTTGTTAAACTTTGTTAAGGACAGAATGGGCTGCCCAGAGAGGTGGTGGTGTCACCATTCCTGGAGGTCTTTGAAGAAAGGCTGCATGTGGCGCTTAGTGCTCTAGGTAACATGGTGGCGATGCATCAAAGTGTGGACTCGATGATCTTGGAGGTCTTTTCCAACCTAAAAGATTCTTTGGTTCTCTCATTCTGTGAACTGGGTTTGTTCAGCCTTGAGAAAAGAAGGCCTAGGGGATGCCTTATCACTGTCTTCCACTATTTAATGGTGACTGCAAAGAAGATGGAAAATCCTTTTTATAAGCATTCACATGGAAAAGACAAGAGATAATGAGTACAAGTTACTTCTGGGGAGATTCTGATTAGACACAAGAGGAAAATATTTCACAATGAGAAAAATCAGCCATTGGCATCATTGCCCAAGAGAAGTGGTGAATTCCTCACTATTGATCACTTTTAAGATTCATCTGGACAAGGTGCTGGGTCATCTTGTCTAACTCTGCTTTTGCCAAGGAAGGACTGGATAGTCCTTGAGGTCCTTCCCATCCTGGAATTCTGTGATTCTGTGATAAAAGCCCATATGCAAATTTCCAATTCTTGGAATAAAGTACATGCTTAGAGACATCCCTGAGTATTTTAAATGAATTGGAATTGGCAATACTTTAAATCTCTTCTTGTGTTTACGATCTGTATAGCTCAAGATTTTTTGTGCATTTTGTGATTTCTGCCATTTACATAGATATATTTTTGTTAGAACTTAGATATATTTTTTTTCTTATATCTCTGATACTTAGTTTCTTAATGCTGGCCTTGAGTTAAATGCCGACCTGCTATATTGCTTAATTAACATGAGAAACACTGAGACTTTACAGGATATTAATGATAAGCTTCCCAAAATTACTATATCAATTAAATTAAACTTACTTCTTAAGGAAGTACACCTGTCTTCTGTTGAATGTCACTGAGTGGCAACCATATAGATTAAAGTGTAATATTTTGTTACATGGACAACAATTCAATTTTTCAACCCTAAATTCAAAGTAATTTCAAACCCCAGAAATATTTTAAAAGAAATAGTAAGTGAGTTGTAGGTAAATTATAAAATAGCAACCAATAGCTTCAGTAATTTATTTCCCCTATATAGACTGCTTCTTCTTTCTTAATCTATAGAAGGAAAGTATCAATAAAACATGCATTTCATAATACCATATTTGTCATTCTCTGAGAAAGTGTTAATTGTTGTTGGGTTTTATAACCTCATAAATTGAGACATTAATCTATCCTCTTTTTATTCTTAAACCGAATAGGATAGCAGGTAACTGGATCAGGTCCTGGAATAAACAAATACTCAGCTCTTTTTTGTATTGGGAGTGAATCTGTAATTTTACCAGGCTGATTATCACAGATTCCTTGTTCAGCTGTATTGCTAAATTACTGTGTTCTTCATTGTTTCAATCAGCTTTCAGTCTGCAGTGCAGTGGTTGCATGCAGAAAAAGATTAATTAATTTTCCAGGTAATATTTTCTGAGGTAGGATCAAAGGGTTTATTAAAACCAAGATGTGTTACCTCTGATTTGCTGCTTTCTCTGTGTTGTATACACCCCCCTCCCCAAGGTGTACACAGCTTGTTTTTCTACACAAAACACATGAGCAGAGTGACCTTAAAATAAGGGCCATTGTGTTCTGTCAAGAATAATACATCATTGATGCTTTTCACCTCGTTACAGGGTAAGGAGAAGGGTAGTGAGATGTTAGACTTCTACTTGAAAACCCAGCCCTTTTAATATAAAGTGTCTACCATCAGTAATGTCTGATTGTCTGTACGATTTTGTATACCTAGTTAAAGAATATTAAAATACAGAATTAGGTAGGAAGGAGAAAATCATAATATATTTGATAGTGGGATTAAACAGATTTTTTTTAATGTTTTCTAGGTTCATGCAGAACACAAACACTATAAACATGCTATTCATAGTAATCAAGAGTAGGGGAACAGTGAGTATGAAGAAGCTGCTTGAGTGGTTAGCTGTCTTAAAGTGAAATAATGAAAATGTTAGAAAAACGTGTGTGCTGTCTAAATATGCACAGACAGGTTATAGCATTAAAAAAAGTAGTTGTCAGAGTAGATTGGTATTATTTACCCATTATGGGACTAAGTGGAGACATTTATTTATCTTACAGCATGAACTTACCTGTTTTGTAAACAGCAAATGAAAAACTAAGCTATTGTCAAATCTCTGTTGTTTTTCTTATGTCCTTAAGAGTTTTTATTGATTTGATGAGGTCTCCTTGTTGTAGATGGGAAAGTTTGCTGTGAGTTATTAATAGTCACCTCTCCTGTAGATAGGTAACAAGTGGAGTTGTTTTACTGGTGGCTGTTAAGCAACATAATTAGCAATAAACACATAAGCAGTTCTGCAAACCAGTGTGACATTAATTCTGATACATTTAGTCACTTGGAAACATGGGTACTTATTAACTACTAACATTTCCATGTGATAAGCATTCTGTTTGGTTTCTTTCTTTACTTGTTCTCTGAACTGTAAAAGTATCTGAAGCCATTATTTCTGAAAATACCTGAAATCATTATTTATGAACTATCAAATGCATTGTTACTTCTGTTTTCCTTCATGCCTACACAATACTTAGTGGGAAATTCCCAGCATGTCTATGACTATGTATAGGTTTGTTATGATAAAAATTGGCACTACATCATTTGGCATAATAAATTGTGCATTCTTTCGTGGGGTTTTGTTTTGCTTTTTTTTCTTGGTTCAGCTGTAACATAAGATGTAACTTTGTGTTTTGTTCTTTACAGAGAAATCTCGAATTAGAAATATTTTTATTCTTGCCACAAATGATAAAATGAGCATATGATTGTTGGGGCATTTGATACTAAACTAATTAAACCTAATGCCGTTAAATTAGTGGGAATATGACCCCTGAATGTCATTGCATGATGAGTTTTACTGTTTTTGCCATCACCCCCATGCCTATTTCTGTCCCCCATCATATAAATCAGACCATAAGTATCAGTATCTTTATTGCATTTTTTGGCCCTTTTTTCCTTAAGATAAACTTGTTTGGCAGAACTAAAGATCTAGCATGGTTTTCATCACCTTTGAGGGTCTATTTAAAACAAATGGGTTCCATGTAGTCACCTCTGCATGGATTTGCCTTTTTATTGAAACTGGTAATATGTCACTGAGGGTTATTGTCTTTGAACCTCTGAAGGTTTGATTTTCTGTGTCTGTAGATGCACTGCCAGACTGTTTCCATGAAAGAAATTTAAAGAATTACTACCTAAACCTGTATATTTCCATAGTCATACCACATGTATCTGTGCTTATTTTGGGAAGGCAGTTCAGCTGTTAATTTGTTTTAGTTAGTGTTGTTCATACCACTGCAGTATGGAAATAACAATTAAAAATGCTGAGAAAGGGAAATTATGCTTTAGGAAGTGAAATATTTTCTAAGCATCGACATGTGGTTTTACAGTATTTGTCAGTCTTTCACTCATCCCCTGGGCACCAAAATAGGATTCAGCCATGAGACTGAAATTCTCTTAGGGAACTGGAGGAAAGGAGTTTCTGTGTGTAGTAATTAATTACTAAGATTTTTGGTTTTGAATATTAGGGAGTAAAAGAAGCAGTATCTTTAATTGACATTAAATAGAAACTGAATTGTAGAGCCAGCTGGCTCAGCTGTTGGCATATGACAGAACAGTGGGAATTGAACCAGAAAACACTTTATGAGGTTACTGTAACCTAGAATTCATGGCAATAATTTTAATGGGTGGGTGCAGTTCATCCCTTAGTGAAGGGAGTAGGATACAGAGGGAGAAGCTTTAAAGAATTTTCCATTATCATTTTTCAATTACATAAATAGTCAAAAAATAGAAAACTTATTCTGAAGACAGTTCTGGTTTCCTTGTATAGATTAAAAGTGTAATCCAACACTAGATTGGATAGAATACTAGATATTGGATAGAATACTAGAATACTAATGTTACTGGTTAATTCTTTCTAACAGATCAACAATTTTCTTTTTCAGGTCGAAAATTGAAAAAGTTTAACAAAATTAAGGTTGTGAGAACATTAGATGTTGCACTCCAGCAGCCAGCAGCCCTTCAAGATGAAAGCCAGTCTCTAACCCAAAGGCTGTCCTTTTCTCCAAATCAAGAAATACAGTTTGTTCCCCCAATGATAAGTGTTTTACGAGGCATTGAGCCAGAAGTTGTCTATGCTGGTTATGACAATACAAAACCTGAAACACCAAGTTCTTTGCTGACCAGTCTGAATCATCTTTGTGAGAGGCAACTTCTTTGTGTAGTCAAGTGGTCTAAATTACTACCAGGTAATGTAATTTCTTACATGTAGTGAATTGTAGTTAAGCAAATATTTCATGAGAGGTGCAGTCTAAAAAGAATATTATTGACTGCCTGCTAATTCTTTACAAATTCCAAAATTATTAAGCTTTCATTTACTAGATAATATAACTAATCAAATATTTTTTAATGGGGAAGCACATTTGAAAAAATCCATCTAAATATTTAGATTCACTCCAAGAAAACACAGAAGCTCAGACAATTCCTGTATGCGATTGTTCTAACAGCCTTTCTACCCCAGCCCCTCTTACTCCATGATTGATTCATTTGATATAAAAAGGTTGTATATACGCTTAATCTTTATTCTTATTACTAAAATGAATTTTTGAAAGCAACAAAGAAATTTTTTTTATAAATAATACCAATTAGAACTAAGCAGCTCACAAACAGACTGATAATGAGAAGTAACTGAATTTATGAAGATCTACAACTGGATTAAAAAAAAAATCCATGTTGTGTATGTATGTGTGCTGTATGGTGATAGGGATCATCATGGCCATCCTGGGATATATAGAAATCAATATATTGAGCAGAAAGCCTGGAAAACACAGTTTCATGTGAGCTCAGTTTGACACTGCTGCTGCAGGAAGCAGTAGTCTCAATCACTGCTCTTTCCATTGCAGTTGGCACTTACCAGACCTCCTGAGTGAATTGATTCATCTCACTAAATGAGAAGAAAAGAAACCTTTTTTTTAGCCCTCTGTGGTTTTCTGATGTCTTCATGAGCCAAACCAGTTCACTGAGGAGGAGCATGAGTGCCAAAGCTTGCTTGAAGGAGCTAACAGGACCACGAGATGAAGAACAGGAGCACTGCTTTCAGTGGCAGGAAGCTGTTAGTTTCACTCTGATAATTCATGGCAATCTTCAAATTTATCAAACAGCAAAAGTTACCAAACATAAGGGCAAAACTGAATATGGTTCTTTTTAGTTCAATGCAAGAAAGATACTCATGTATGGATGTTTTTGTGTGACAGCTGTGTCTTACGTTAAGAACACTGTTGTTCAAGCAATCGACATTAAATAAGAGTTGGTTACAGTGATCGTATTACAAACCGTCATATTTTTACCAAAGGAAAAAAAAAGATGCATTCCTGTCCTCTGAAACAGTCATTTTTGCTAAAATAAATTTTAGTGTGAACATTTCAAAATACTGGATGAGAACAAAAAGACAAGAGGTTAACTATCAAAGTAAGATAGGCAGTTATTACCCAAGCAATGGAGAGCTACATCCCCAAAACCTCTTGTCTTTCTAGGTGTTCTCAGTTTGATAGCTCAGATTGGTAATCTCAAAACACCTACTTAGCTGCTGCTGAATTCTAAATGAGAATGACGAAATATTTTATCTCTAATTTCATTTCCAGGTTTTAGGAATTTGCACATCGATGATCAGATAACCCTCATCCAGTATTCCTGGATGAGTCTAATGGTTTTTGCAATGGGGTGGAGATCATACAAACATGTCAGTGGTCAGATGTTGTATTTTGCTCCAGATCTGATTCTAAATGAGTAAGTAGAATGCTCCCATGTTATCTGAATAACGTTTTGAATTTTTATGTGCCAATGGGAATGTGACTCCATTGAGGCCAAGATTTCATTCATTACTTGTTCTGTTTCACAATTCACAGCCAAGTCCTCTGACCATATCAAAGTTCCGGAACTCTGGGAGGGGTTTTGTGGGAACCTCAACTATTCTGTGTACATGGTCAAGCAGAAGCAGTTCATATAGTATTTTAATTATCTAAGAGAAAAAAAAAATTATGCTGTCAGAAGATTTACTTCAATTCATCAGAATAAGTCATGAGTTAATGTTTACTAAATGGAACTGAGTGTGGGGTTTTTTTGGTTGGTTTTGTTTGGGTGGTTTTTTCAAATAGTTTGCCTATAATTTAAATGCTCAGTTTTGACACTTGCTGATAAAAATGATTTTCTAATGTCCATTTATTGTTGGAAAAGTACATTTGTTGTTAGAAGATTGTAAAACACTGTTTACCAAGTAGGAATTTCATTATCAAGGAAGAATTATATGAGACTGCTCTTTTCTGATGGGGGATGGGAGGGGCTTTTTGACTTGGATTTTCCTTCACTATGCTGTTTAATTTAGATAATTGTCGTTTCAGTCTTTGTCAGTTTTCTAGCTCTGCAAATCAATGTTGTCAGACTTGTAATTTTATATTCTTTGGTTATAGTACATGGGAGGTTGCCCGGAACAATAAAACATAATTTAATCCATGTATTTATTTTTCCTTAATACATTTCTCAGTTATTTTTTCTTAAAATACTGAAAGAACTGCTGGGAAGGAAGCTGAAAGAAAAACAGGTATTTTATAAGACATTTTGTGTAATGATGAAGAGATGGATTGCAGAACCTTATTTTAGACATCTGATTTTAAAACCTATAGATGTGCAAGATCCTCCCAGTGAAGTTCTTCGTAGAAGATATTCAATAGAGCCGACCCTATGGCTCCTGATCTTTTCTCTTCCAGATGATTGTAAATCACTGTGAGGTTGTTGAGTAATGAATTCTTTCTTCTCCCATTTTTATTAATTGTGCTGTACGAATTGAAATACTTAAAAGTGATGAGATTGAAAGAATTTCTGGCTGTTTTGTTGTCCCAGCATAGTCTGATACATCTTATGGTTACACTCAGAAGAAACACAGAGTGAGATGGCTTTAAGCAGTAATGTCATGTCTTGGAGTATCACCTTGCTTGTGGACCACTGCTGACAGAAGTACTTTCTTTGGGAATGGTGTTGCGATTTATGAACCCTGAGTATAATCTACCACAGACAGCTTCTTATTGTCAGCTCAAGGTCATCTACTCTGGGTGCTGACAGCATATTCCTCTCTTGGTTATAGAACATCTCATCAGGGTCATATTAGAGATGTTATAAACAAAGAGATATAAAAAGTAACAGATGCACTGAATCATAGCTGCAACTATTTGTTGGAAATAAGTTAGCTTTTAGATCAGTAAAATGTGAACAACTTTGTTATCTATGATGATGTCTAAGCTTGTACTTTCATGTTCACCTTAAGCAAGCATAACTGCTGAACACTGCCAAAAAAGTTAACTGTCCTGGTCATGCATCCCCATGATTTGAGCTGAGATGGACCAAACACTCTCTGGCTGCACTGTCAAACAGATAAGGAGTTTATATGCCTGAGAGGTACCCCAGAAAAAGCCATTCATTAGTGGGTGGAGGTGATCCCTGACATGACTCACCATGTAGGAGTGCGGGCACTAATGCCAGAATCTCAGGAGTGTGTGCCTAAAGGTAGAAAGAGATAATGGAAAGTCCTTCTGCAGGGGCAACATGCACCGTAGTAGTCTTAATTACTATGAAACCCCAATCCAAAGCTTGTGTCACAGCCATTCTGTCATTTAGTGAACTGAGTTGTTATGCTTCTCGGAAAGGACGTGTTTGGTAGCATCAATTTCAGACCAAGAAAGCCATTAGTGTTGGTTTGATAAAGATTCCTTAATATTAACATGCTACAAGGACTTACTGTTACTTGTATTTTTCAGTGTCTGAAAGTTTGAGCAAGAACTGCATTTAAGCTGCTAACCCTGAAAGCTGCTGTTGCTCTTTGTAGATAATAATTAGGAAGAGATGCTACCAAAAAGTAATAGAAAAGGAGATTTAAAACAAGTCTATTCAGGTCTAAAAGATTAAATTTCTATATTTATGTCATTTAAGAGCTGGTACAAGATATCAGATGTTGAACAACATTGAAATAATTTTAATTCGAGATAACAGTAACACTTTAAATAACAAGAACAAAATTCAGTGCATTGAAAAAGTATTTTTTAAATGGAAGATAACCTTCTGTTTTGATTGTTGAGGTTGCTATCTGCAGTCAGGTTGGAATGCTGATCTGAACCCCCTAGCAGGTGGGGGAGCAAAATTTAATCTTCCTGTTATTGTACCTAATTTATCTGGATTGGGATGCAACCTTTTAAAATCAGTCCAAGTTACTGGATCATCAGGTTAATGTGCAATGAATTCAGTCTAGATTAGAAGCTTTATAATGCTACCACTGGAGTCATTTCAGTTGAAAATTATTCTCCTAATAAGTATATGCAAGAATATATACTCAATATACCAAAATCACAAAGAGAAATGTGGTATTGGAGTGCTGCAAAAACCCCTCCGTTTTATGTATTTCCTGTGTGATTTGTTCTGGTTACTTCCGTGGGAATTTAGAATAGGATGTATTAATGCCTCTCTTTACTTAGCTTGTAACACTTTTAACTGTTTCTTTAATGGCATAACATGCTACAAAATAATGTCATTGCTGCTAGGAGTACCAGGCTAGAGTTGCTACAAAGTATTTTGATACAGACGTTTTTGCAAAAGCTACGAACAAGTTTTCTGTAGTCTTTCAGATTTATCTTCAGTTCTATGCTTTGAAATCTTTACGGAGATACAAGAATCTCTGGACTTCTAAAATAAGATAGTACTTCCCATTATTCATCAGGGTATTTTTAATTATTAAATCCCCTTATTTTTGGTGGTTAGAGTTCAGCTTTGATAGTTTGTTTTTGGTTTTGTTTTTGTTTTTTCCTGGACAGCAGTAACGGATTAAACATCCAAAATAGTAGCACATTCATTACAATAAAAAACTAGCATAGGAACAAAAAAAAAAAAATCACAAAATTGTTTATGTGTATAAGTTCATCTTTAATTTTTGTAATGTGATAAACTGCTAACAAGACCTTTCTTTCAAGCAGTTACTATTAGAGCCATTCTTTGTTTTTGTTTTCGTGTTTTTTAATTTATTTTTTTTACCTTTTCTGGGTGTAAGACAGAGGATGAAAGAATCATCGTTCTATTCGCTGTGTCTATCCATGTGGCAACTCCCACAGGAATTTGTCAGACTTCAAGTTAGCCAAGAGGAGTTCCTATGTATGAAAGCACTGTTACTTCTCAACACAAGTAGGTTCTTTTATTTCTTTGTAACACATCACTACTAAAAGAGTTTTGAATCATGTTGTTTAACTTGACAACCACTAAGCTCTCTGGCTTAACAAATGGAAATGTCCTAGATGGAATGTTAGTATCCTAAGACTAAAAAAATTTTTTTCTCTAATGTTTATAAAGAACAAAGAATTTGTGATTCACTGTTGGTTTTATTGTGTATAAAGATACTGGGGAAATGTTGGATCCCTTTTGACATATGGCTATACTGTGTTACACATTTTCAAAACAGCTGTGCAGTACTTCTGCCTGGAAACATCAGTTCAAGTGACTCTACACAGATTTAAGAAACCCCAACCAAACCAAAATAACCTTAAAAATATTAGAATATATTTAAAAATATTTAATAAATTATCAGGACTGAGGGCTTTATCTTGACCAAGATCTTAAAGCAGGTTTGCTCAAAAGAATTAGGGAAGTGGACATGACAAACAATACTAACATTTATTCAACTTTTTATAGTTATAAATAGGTGAAGTTTAGCACAGATATAAACAAATGGAAATGTTTTTCTTTGGTTTGTTTCTCTGGAGACAAAGTCTGTGGTCACTTAATTATACGCATCTTTTAAAGAATGCAGCATACAGCTGCATTCCACTTTACATAGGAAATGTGGTTGTTGATGAACTTATCTTCCAATGTCTTCCAAAATCTTCTCAGAAATACTAAAATTTACATCTGCTGAGGCCATAATTGTTAGTTATGAATTTCCAAATAGAAAGTTTCAAAGTTATACAGGTGCTGTTAGAAATGAGCATAAGCACTTTGGAAAAATATAGTTGAAAGAATGTAAAAGTTGGGTTCTCAACACACAACAGAATCAGAAAAGAGATGTGCAAATCCTGCATGACCTGCTTCTTGGTTTTACAAAGTTTAAGTAATTGATAAAGAATTAAAATTTAGTCCTTCTCAATCTGTACTTGGCTAGTATTTGCATAAAACCATTCTTAAAAAAAAACTGGTCTCAGCAGAGGATAAGTTTAAAAAGATTAAATTTAGCTCATATGAGCATGGAAGTTACTAAAAGAGTAACAAAATACCATACACTCTGCTAAAGCAGTAAAGGTAATATGGATAAAAATCCCTGTCTGATATAATTCCAGTTGCTTTGTTAGAATATGGATGTATTCCTATTTTAAATGTTTTCCACCTTGTTTTCATCCCAAATAAACTCTCTTGTCTATCTTCTGAAATTTCAGTTAAATTTAGACAAAGTTATGATATTTCAGCTATCTCTGTTCCAGAAAGTTCTTATCAAATTCAAAAAAGCATTACAGTGGTTGGTCCAATCCCTCTCATTTATGAGTGCATCAGTTTAACAGAATTCATCCAGTTACCTTTCTTGATCAACTGCATTGCACTGAGAAGCTATTTTTTAAGATGATATGTTTACGTATATGCAAGAAAATACTTTAAAAAAAAATATTTCTACATGCTCTGATGAGTTTTGCTTTTTGTTCTCTCCTGCATGTATTGTCTTATAGGAAAAAACCAATTTGTCAGATCTTTGGGAAAAGGAACACACCTAACAGTTGTTGCTGAGACATTTAGTAAACGTTTGGTACTGTATAAATACAATTCCACAAAAGTCTTTTCAAAAAGCCATATAACCTCATTGTTGTTCTAAAGTGTTTTAAGACTACTTTTATTTTAGTCATGATATTCATCTTAATCCACTTCAAATGTGAAAGCACAGCCATATCAGGCTTTTGTATACTAACAGTAAATTAAGTCTAATCCTTTAGTCTCTCATTGTGTCTTCTGTTAAATTTATTATTTAGATGAATTGTTTTTGACTTTTTTAGATTATTCCAAAGAAACAGTAATTTGAATTAAACTGAATGTCAGTCTTGATACATTTCTAATTTTGAATGGACCCCCAGCCTAAATTTTAACATTATATTTGATTTTACAGTTTTTCCTTTGAGTTGGCTGAGGCTTAAATGTGATGCTTTCCAGACTTCTGATTTAAAGGAATTTCTAAATCTTATTGCCTAAGGTTTTGGCTCATTTTGTGCCACTGAATAAAAGCATCCTCATTCTTGACATATGTTCAGGGGAAAGGAACAGCTCGAATAGATAGCTCCAAGGAACTTTTTGTCATTAGGCAGGAATGTGACTGTCTTTTTGCAGAATTCAGAGGAAAAAGGCCCTTCATTGATGGAAGATACCTTTAAAAGTAATTTGCAGGGGAAATATAAAGACTTAATTGCTGGCTTAGAAATGTAAGTCAAGGATAGCTTCCATGTAACCCTAAACCTTTATATGAAAACATTCCTCAGTTCTCTATAAAACTGCTATTAAGAAATGTCCAGAATCATCCAGGCTTTGAAAATTAAGGTATTTTTTTCCATGACACTTATCACTAGCAGCCACTAACAGGTTCTTTTCTCAGTGTTCTCTCCATGTCCTCATTTTGATTCCCACACCTGAACTTTAAGAGAGGAGGGAGTTCAACCAATTTCTCCTCCTTGCTCATTTTTCTAAAAAGCTGTTCACCTATAAGACTCTGATCGGTTCTGTTAAGTGGAAGAGGTTCAAACAGGAGGTCTGAGCCCTGGCAGCTTTACTGTCTGCACTACTTTAGAGCTGTTAGTTCATTCCTTGACTCCATTTTGAAGCACTCCAGCTAGATCTTTCTACCACAAATTTGCTGTGAAGAAGGCAGACCCTCATCAGTGTAAACATGGATCAGTCCATAACGTCTTTCCTCACAGGCAGGAGTGGTTCTTTAAGCCATATTTTTTTTTTCCCCGCAAACACATGTAACTGAAGCTTAGGGATTATTTCTAGACATAAGCAATTAGCAAAATGAACTGATTGCTCCTGGTATATCCTTTTAACTAATTGTGTCACTGTTTTTGGAGTAACCCCTGAATGGGAAGAAATACCTGGCACATAATAATGAATTGCACTGTACAGCATGAAATACTGTAAATTTTTCCTGTACTTTAAATTTCATTGCCTTCAGAGTAAATTGTAGCCCAACTGTTTTTGGTTTTTTTTAGTTCCTTTGGAAGGTCTAAGAAGCCAAAGCCAATTTGATGAGATGAGAACAAGTTACATCAGAGAACTGGTGAAGGCAATTGGTTTGCGCCAGAAAGGCGTTGTGGCCAACTCACAGCGTTTCTATCAACTTACAAAACTGTTGGATTCCATGCATGATGTAAGTTTATCTGTTAATGCCTTCTGCTCTTTATGTAAGAAGGAGCTGGTAGTTCTTAAAAGTAATGCTATGGAAGGGAGTCATCAGCATTGCTAAACAACTGAAGAAAACAAGCAAAAAATCTTTTATTGTGTATATTTGTGTGAATAGATATTCAGCATCAGTATATGTATTGTGCACATATTTTATGGTATACAATATAGAAGTATTTGTGAAACATGCATTAGAGTGCTACCGTTTTGTTTCATTTTTAATGTAACATAACTGGTACAGCTGTGGGCTTTGGTAGGCGTGGTGTGTGTGTGTGTGTGTGTGTGTGTGTGTGTGTGTGTGAGCACGCGTGGACTTGTTCAGGAAAATAGTGTGAGGAATAGGCAATTCAAGTTGCAAAGTTAGACTACTAAGAGTTAGTGAAAGGCAACCAAGATTGGCTTTGCAACCTTAGTTCAACTGGTTTTATGTGGATATTCTATACCACTTTTTCAGTATCTGTCTATGTTTGAGAATTGAGTAGTCTTTGAGAATTCTAGATACCAAGCCCTGGACACTTTTGAACTCAATATTGATTATAAGGAGCTCCCAGGGAGTTCAAGGTGGACAGGATCTTTGCATCTTTGTATTCTTAGGAATTCAGCAAATCTGCATTTTATTTTCATTCAGTCTCTTCCTTTTAAATGTGTACAGTAAAATAACCTGTGAGGAAGAGAAAGAGGGAGAGAGGCTTCCTGCAAAATATTAAATTTATGTTTGATCCGTGGAGTATCTTCATTCAAGTCCTGTTTCAGCTCAGGCTGATAAAGTGATGGGAGATACAAGGAAAAGAAAAATCATCACACTGGAGAGACTGTGTGATGTTAAAGCCTAGGGAAGCAGAAATAGTATGATATTTGACAACATAAAGGTCACTGGTCTGAAATACAAATTAGAGCTTCTCAGAGAAGCTAGAAGAGATTTAATGATCACGTGTTGAGCAGTTACTTTCAAGGGATGAGAGTCTGTGGAGTTGCAGCATACGTGGATATGCTCATAATGAAAACCATGGCAAAGCTCACAGCTAAGCAGTAAATGCTGTCTCTCAGAGCAGTGTTTAAATAGCAGGTAGTGACCAAAGGACACACTTGAGTGTGAGAATAAGATGAAAGGTTGAAAGCTTGTTAAGCAAGTTGCCGATGTTCATTGCATATGTCATGAGTGAGGGTGATACTACTTTGTAATACTAGTGAAGCAGTGGTTTTATGTGACTTGCCATAGCTATATGTGTGTTTTTTGCCAGTAACAGGGCCTGACAAGTACCCTCATTACTGATTGAAGAAAGGACAGGGTAAGGTATAGAATGATGTCAGCTGATGAATGTATAAGTGATTGACAGCATGTTTATGTGGCTGCATTACTGTTAGCCTGATTGATCATGTTTGTATTTTGTCAAATCCAGCTGGTGAAACAGCTCCATCTCTTCTGTTTGAACACATTTCTCCAGTCCCGTGCACTGAGCGTTGAATTCCCTGAGATGATGTCAGAGGTGATTGCTGCCCAGCTACCCAAGATTCTAGCAGGCATGGTGAAACCTCTTCTCTTTCACAAGAAGTGAAATGTCTTTTCTCTTATCATAGAGATGATACCTGGGTCATTTTTTGTTTGTTTATTTCGGTCAAGATTTTGCAATGTCAGGACTTCAGCATATTTGACATACTTACCCTGCCGACTGCTTTATACCTGTAACATACACACAAGCCATTCAAGCTTGATGTACATATTGTGAGTTCCTGATTCCTTAACTGCAAAAATCACAAGTCATAAGAAAATGTTTTGTAAACTTGTCTAAGCTGCTTTTTAGATATGCATATGAATGACGATGAATAGACTTTCCAGATTTCTAACAACAGTTATACATTTTTCTTACACATTGCACACTCTTGAATTTCTGGTATGACATGGTGCAAAATTTTTACTTTAGTACATTGTGTCCATGGGTACATGTGGGCACATGCATAATATAAGATTTTGGAGGAATTAAAATAAATACTGCCCACATTTTCTTATGGATATTTTACTTTATATTACTGCAATGCCATCATGAGTAACTAAAGTGCTAGGCACACGGTATACATTCATACTCTCATCTGTGGTCATGTTGCACTGAAACTCTTAAATCCGGCATACTGTTTTCTGCAGCATTCAGTGGAGCTCTTCTTCAAAAATCAGAAAGTTCAGGAAAATTTCAGTGTGTATTACACCCGAAGTAATGTGTATGCAAACCCACTAAGCTTTGGTTTGTGTTATTTTTCCTTAAAAGTTCAGCAGTTACTAAAGCTAAATCACTTAGCTGTAATCCTAAATTCATCAACTCTTACATTCTGTATTTCAGAAGCTTTAAATAGACATGTTTTCACTGACTGCAACTGTTAATAATCTTAATGTTTTGAATTCCAATGCTGAACACTCAATCAGCCATTAGCATCAAATTATAGTGAGATTAGATGCAAAAAGAAATGGAAAATATGACTGCAAACATTTTGATACACATCAGACTCATTTCAGTATGATTTAGTGGAGCTACATATTTTCTATTTTAAAAGCATGCATTATAAATGGGGTAACTGTAAAGAAGGAATTGGACTCAATTAGCTTTATACCATCAAGAAGAATTACATGTTTTACCATAGAAATGAATATTCAACTGAAAAATTATAACATGGTGTTGTTTGTTCCTTTGATATGGTTATGAAGCAACTCATGCATTTAAGTCAGTAAATTGTAGCTATATTCAAACAACAGAGACGCAGATAAACCTTAAGAAGAATTTATGAGTCTATTAAAATACGACAGATTTTGCCAGTCATTAGAAATTATACGTAAACATAGGAAATTGTGAGTCTTCTTTGGGTACTTCTGGCCTTTCGCCTTTGCTTTTGCCCATGGCTTGTTAGATGCCCCCATTGTGTGACTGTGTCCTGCTGGTGGTGTGTAGCTTGGTCTGTTCAGACATATCCTTGTCACATGAACAAAGGCCCCTGGGATGTAAGTTCAGTATCCCCAGCTAAATCAGGGTGCCCCTCATTAAAAGTATAAGTGATGTTGCTTGTTGGTAAAAGTCACATTTTGGTTCTTGAAAAAACCGGACAACTGACAAGTACAGGAATGTCTCAAGGTGTCCTTACTGGTCATAATTTCCTAAAGCCAAGGAAGAAGAATCTACATTACAACTGATAATAAAAGCATTTTTGAGATCCCCACATAGCAGTACAAAACCCACTAGAGCTGGTGCAAATGTGTGACCCTAGACAAAGTGGTATAGACGGACTTTGGTGTTAGTTGACTAGGTTTGTCATTTCTAACTGCCCAGGAAAGCAATGTCTTTCATATTCAATACAGTCTGACTTTTAACTGTGATCCTTAAAGCAATTATGTTTTAATAAATAGCACAAAATTCTTTATTTCTACATCCTGAAGTTTTGTTTTCTTTATTTTGTGTTTGCATTCAGTAAATGTGATGCTCAGTAAAAAATTCCATTTCAATCATTCCACTTTCATGTAACAACAGTATTTCCATGCATTCTTTTGGAATTGAAGTATTGCCACATGATTTACCACTGAGTAAGCAGACCGTCTATGTTATTGTTTAGATTAAACTGATAACAGAAACTTCCCACACTAAAAATTACTCCTCATCACCCTAATTTTGAAATTAGAAGACAGATCAGGCAGTATATTTGTCTTAGGAATGCATGAATATGCCTACATCTGCCTTTTACTCAATCCCTAAGTGGCTGACATGTCACCGTGTCCCATAAACATGGCAGATTAGTCTGAAATGCACTATATTTGCCTCAAAGGCATAATCAAAAAGGAAGAAAAGATACCTTTTGGGAATAGATAACAAAGGTTAAAAAACATTCTCAAATTGTATTTCTAAAAGATCTCTAACTCACAGAAAAAAATTCCCAAAAGTTCATGGCCGTGATGAATTCACTACACAAAATAGAATGACAGGGTAATTGTGTCTGCTGTAAGTCTGAAGGTCCTGTGATCATTATGTGATTGTCCGAAGTTTGAAAAAAAATTCCAGCTATAAGCCCAGATTATAAAATGGCCTTTAGTGTCCGTTTTGATATTGTCATTTGCTCTGGGTTACATAGACACCATGAACAATGGAAAAGGACCTGGGGGTGCTGGCAAACAGTGGCTGAACATGATCCAGTGTGTGCCCACATGGCCAAGGAGGCCAATGGCATCCTGGCCTGGATCAGCAATGGTGTGGCCAGCAGGACCAGGGCAGTGACTGTCCCCCTGTGCTCAGCACTGGTGAGGCCACACCTCAAATCCTGTGTTCAGCTCTGGGCCCCTCACTGCAAGAAAGACATTGAGGGGCTGGAGCGTGTCCAGGGAAGGGCAATGGAGCTGGGGAAGGGTCTGGAGCACAAATCCTGTGAGGAGCAGCTGAGGGAGCTGGGGGTGTTCAGCCTGGTGAAAAGGCTCAGGGGTGACCTTATCAATCTCTACAACTGCCTGAAAGGAGGGTGCAGGCAGGTGAGGGGTCTGGGGGCAACCTCTTCTCCCAGGTAACAACTGACAGGAGGAGAGGACATGACCACAAGCTGTTCTAGAGGAAGTTCAGGTTGGATATCAGGAATAATTTTTTCATTGAAATGGTAGTTAAGTATTAGAAGGGGCTGCCCTGGGAAGTGATGAAGTCACCATCCCTGGAAGTGTTCAAGAAATGACTGGACTTACTTCTATGGTTTAGTTGACAAGGTGGAGATCAGTCAGAGCGTGGCCTCAATGATCTTGGCAGGTCTTTTCCAAACTAAATGATTCTGATTCTAGGAACGCCAATCAATACACCTGATTTCTTTCTTCCCTACAGAAATCTTGTGTACTATGACTTTTAAACCCTGCACCAATGTTCAGAGAACCATTACTTGATTTTTTTACTGAGTACAAGGAATTTACAGTTGTATGTGCTTCTGTCCATTAATACTTTTTTAAAGAGCAAAGCATTTTTGACCTGAGGTTTACAAATAGGTCTAAATAAACATCTTGTAGTGCTTCTCAATATATTGAGCAAGGCAGAATGCTGGATCTTCTTATGGTGTGTTTATACACTAAAAATAAGAGGTCTCAGCAGATGGATTTAACTTGTTTTCTGACATTTAGGATGTACCTGATTACATTTTAAAGGTATGAAACCTGTTGTATGAATTAGAAAGCTTGCCAGCAATCTTCTACAGGCTTTTATTTCAAGCTATCACTAAAAGTTCTTCATACACTCAATAATGCAGGCTGTGCCTGAAGCTGAGTCTCTCATGTTTCGTACAGTTGAGGTATTTTTGGTCAAAGCCCTTCAGCATTACCTTCTGTTGGTGCTTGAGTGAAGCAAACAAACCAACCCATGAAGTCATCTGCTTCCTTTGAGCTCTGCTGCTGTGATTCAGCTCTGTATAGGTATCATATTTATAGTTTTTAAATAATGTTTTGGAGGTTGAAAACCTTCCATGCCTGGCCATGGCAGCTCACCTGTGTTTGGAGAGCTGACACCTCCAGCCCCTGCAAGATGTTCTCTTTGTCTGCGAGCTGCTCTGCAGTTGTGCTCGCTGTGGTCCAAGAAACACAAAAGATCAAACCCTTGGCTCATGTTTTCAAATATCTCAGCTGTATCTACTGTTGGGACCAGCCTTTAGGGATGGGGGGATGTGGGTTCCTTAATACCTATCCATGACAGAGGGAAATGTGGTCTGAGAAGCTTTCAGTCAATTTCATGGCACTTTGGAACGGGCTGGTTGTATGTGTGCATAATAAACACACATAATAATTTCTGATCTGCAGCTGTTTCTTCAGCTGCACCGTGGTTATGCTTTCTCATGCTATATGTGCAAGAGTGAAAGTGAGACCTAAATTTGTATTTTCTGACAGTCAGTGCCTTGTTAGTACCTTAGCTGGGTTTTTTAATTTCTTTTCAAGTAGGGTAATAGGTCTCTCTCCATTACCTTTGTTGGGAAGGTGAGCTGCTTTCCTGTGTTCCTACCTACACCCAAATATCCATCTCAGTTACCAGTGATGTGCCAGTAGCATGAACAGCAGGGATCCTGCAGGGATCCTTCCTTCCTGTCCTCTCCTCCCTGCCCAAACTTAAGGTTGGTTTATCTGCAGAGCCGGAGAGGATGGGGCTGCACTCCACCCATGCAGTGCAACTCCAAGCACACATTTCTTGCCTTACATGCTGTTTGTGGCAGGCTGACCTTTCTTTCCTTCCAAGAAGTCAGCTTGCAGCCACAGAGCTAATATCCAAAGCCCTCCCAACTTTCCACGGCTCGGAAGCCTGTGAGCATACTGCCAGGCTGGACTGTCAGCATTGCTGGATTTATTGGTTTGTACTGCTTTGTGTCATGGTGACCTGACTTGAACAGAGATTTGCTTTTAGTTTAGTTCTCTTTTTCCCTTGGAAGATGAAAAGGGAAAAACTCCAATATTTTGAGTATTTTTTGGTTTAAAATTTATGTGTTTTTTTTTTTCAATGAATGCTATTAATTTATTAGATTGACGTTATTTGCATACAGAATGGTACTGTAGCTTCTCAGATGCTTGGACAGAAACATGCAGTAAAAGGTGACTGCACGGATATTAATAACTAAGTTAAAATTTATCTGTCTGTTTACCTTAAAGAGAAAATAAATAACCCTCAGAAAATAGTCTTTAACTTCTGTTGGAACTGTGCAGCAGTTGCATAACTTCAAATACATGAGCAGTGCTGCTCCCTTGATGATTTTTTCACTCACATTTAGGAATTGTTTTCCCTGGGTTGAGCCCACAGTGCTCTGTATGGGGCATTTAACCATATATAGAGGACATAAAATAGTGGTGAGCTTTCATTTAATTATAGTATATCCTTTAAAACTGGCAACTTTTCAGTTTCTTGCCAGTGTGGGGTGGGCTCATTATAAAAATACCATCACAAGCCTTTTAGTCATAGATCATGCTTTTCTGACTGTGAAAACTAAGTTACCTTTTCACCTCTATGGGTACAACAGTTCCACCAATTTGGCATTCAGGCATACCAGTGAGGAAGTTCTCACAGTGTCATTTAAATAGTCTCACTCTATTGCATTTTCCCACACTCAATTCAAATACCTACCCAGCCCAGTTCATGACTAAAATCTCCTTTTGCTTTGTGGAGGAAAAAAAAGAAATAAATCATTGTCAGGAAATCAGAACACTGCATCACTGAGCTTCAAACAAGGGGCTAGATTGGTTGAAAAGCAGGTAGGGAGCAAATAAGCACCTTTGACATAACAGCAGAAATAACTGGGCAGAGAAGTACAGAGACTTTTATGTTATACAGCTGAGATTTATATGAACATCATTATAGGAGCACGTAAGTTGCTCATTCCAGGGATGTACAGTTCTCTCAGAGGCCTATTTTTTATATGCTGGATGGGAATACAGCAATGCTCTTCCACTTCATACCCTGTATTGTTGGGTGATGTGCAGTCTGGGACTCTAATCTGCGATATCTCCTGTTGAGAACAACGTTCTCATCACTGGGCTGCTCAAAGAAACTGATTTATTCTGGCAGGCCTGCCTTGGCTATATGGAGCAAAGCAACATGTGCATGGCTGTACAAATCCACAAAGGCATGGATGTGGTCTTACTGAGAGTATTTGAAAAAGAAACACCTGGCCACTTGCAATTAATATGTTCCCAACCATTTCCCCAGATTCCAGCAACATTCCTAAGAGTAAAACATGGATCTTTATGGCCCATGTGGTCATATTCTATTGTAGACAAAGGACAACACACTTGACAAAAATTTACCACTGTTAAATAGAAAAAACTGTGACATGATGCTGTCAGGACAGGCTCTCAGCCCGTCTGTGGGGCATTACACACACTGGATGGGAATATCATCTTTTGGGGCTGTCATCACCACACATCAAGCATTGGTCAGCTGAGGGTGACAAGGCTTTTCACTTGAAAATTTAGATGTTTTGTATCCTATAGCTCAGCTTACAGTACAGTCACACTGCGCTGGCCAGTTCACTTCTTACAGTAATTTTACACAATCACACCCCCAACTGCTGTTTCAAGCAGTTCCTAGTGATGGCTACAGCCAGTTTAGGTTTTGTTGGGAGACAGAAACTGCTTCCCTTTCTCAAGTTTCAAAATATAGGTCATGTGTCTATTTAGCTGCCCACAGCCAAAAGGTTGCACAAATCTGACATTAAAAAAAAGAGAACTCCTAACATCTGAAATTTTGAAAATACTACTTCATGAAGTTTTCCACTTAAAGTATCCTTAAAGCATTCCCTGAAGACAGACATTAATTTTTAGAAAAACTACATGATAGAGAAAAGCACAAACCAAAGCTGGGCACTCCTGCAATGCATGATCTGTTGAAGTTTCTGAATTACTTTCAGCCTTTATATCCCAGTTCCCATATTTGTGAAACATTAATTCTCCCCTCCTTCCGATGCCTTCAATACACCTTCTTTTCCCGATGCGTTACTTGGATGAGTAATACATTAACACTTTGTAGAGTCTTTGTAATCCTCAATGGAAAAATTCTGTAAAAAACCAAATAATCCTTAACTTTGAGATGTCTTTGGACTGATGCTCATGTTTCTCTGTATTTAACATTCAGGATCATGATACATATAATTTATGCTTTGCTGCTACTGTTTTAATTTTTGGAAAGAAAAAGAGACTTGTATAAGATTTCTGTATTTTCCTCAAGGAGCTTTCATCTCTATATTTGTACAACTGAAATAATAGCTTCAAATATTTTTGCAAAGGTGTTGTTTAGCTACATTGTGTCATGTCCAATAAACTGGGGATGTGCTTGCTTTGTAGTAGTATGAGATGCATTTAACCCTTCAGTAGATGTACAAAAATCCACTAGAGTGAGTGGAAGCTAAAGCTGCTGAATGACACTGCTGTCACTGGAGATGGGCCTCCAGCTGACAGTACCAGGCTGGTGGAGCCACGTGTGCTGCACTCCTACAGAGCAGTGGCTGGGAGGCTGATTTTGAGGGGGGAATACTTCGGCAGCTCTGGGTTAGAGGTAATACACACTGATTATTTACTGAGTTCAAACCATATGGCTGGGACAGGGTAGGGTGGGGGGGCAAAATTGTTTTCTGTTTTGTTTTCAATTCAAACCCTCAACAAGATAGGATACAATGAAACCTTATTTAATTATTTGTTTATATCTTTATTTATTCCTACATGGAAGGTTGTCACTTTAATCAAAACTGAAATGGTCAAACTGCCAGCCTATAGAAGCATCAAAATAAGTTACAATGCATTCCTGATCCCCTGGCATAAACACATACAAAGGGAAAGTTTATTAGAAAGCCTGCCCTGCAGTGCAGAAGGTCCATGCACAGCAGCACTAGCAAGAGATGCTGATGTGAGAGCACTGTGGGAGAAGAGGTGCTGGCACAGCGCTGCTGGTGCAGATCAGCCAGAGTACACCTGAGTAGAGACACCACTAGCACAGCAACCTACACATTGGGTAATCGTTAATTTGTAACTATTTAAAAGCCAGGGTTTCAGAATAAATTGTCCCCAGACTTTACAGAGGCAGTGCCTGAGCTCACTACCATGTCCACAGCAACTGTAGCTTTCTGCTGCCAGAATTGGTCAGTGCCAGATCTGCTCTCCAAAGTGCAAGATGCAGCACACTGCAGGATGCATCCATCCACCATCCATCCACTCTGGGATCTCCAATCATGGGGAGAAGAGCTTTTCTTGTTGCTGGTCATTGAGCTGGCTAGTGCAACCTTTCCTTGGCTGCACCAACAGGGCACATCCCCCCAGGCTTTTAAGGAACTGACTCCAGTGCTCAGGTGATTCTTCCCTCATCCTCAACGTGTTCCACTTCCCACCCCACTGCCTTCTGACATGATGTGCAACAGGCAAGGAGTGGGACCCACAGCCTGGTGAGAGGCACAGGCAGAATTGCTGGGAAACGCCAGGTGTCCTCCATCAACAGGAGAGGCCACCCTCCCTCCTTTCCTGTTCTAAGGAAATACTGGCCAAAAAATGGACTGTTGGTTTAGATGTCACCCCTTTCTAAGGATGTGCTGCAGTATTAGTGTGCCCACAGAGAAGGATTAGTCATACCAACAACACCAATACTCATGGACATAATTTCCACATAATACAGAACATCTTGAAAGTGATGTTGCAGTTTCATTAATGTCCTTGTGAATTGATACCTTGGATGTTACCACTGCTCCATGTACACGTCACAAACAGTTTGACAGCGCTGGGACTTACCACACAGATGATTAATTTTCCAAATTAATTTAGTTTTAAGCATTCCATGCAGTATAAAGCAACTGGGGAAGGCATTTAGTCAGTACAAAAGTATATGAATTTCTTTTAAGTGGAAGTTCTATTAGCAGCTAGCACACAGAAGAAAATAATCTTAAAGTCTTTGAGAAACTTGAACTTCAAGGGGTCAAAGAATGTGGTCCTACTTAAATATGCATTCAGTTGAGCACATCTGCATTGGTACCTTTATTTTGGCCCCAATTATTTATTTACACAATGATGTTCCTCAGGATTGAGTAGAATAGCTTTGTGTGTGTGTATATATGTCTATATATCTAAATCTATGTATGTATCTATACATATATATATCTGCTCTGTCCCAATTCAGCCTCAATGCACACCTCTTTTGCTCAAGGATAGTTTGGGATTTTATTCTTTTTAACAGACATAGTAATAGAAGGGTATAAAGAATAAAATAGGATTACTCATTATTTGACATAGGATGTCTAAACCCTTTGAGGTAGAAGGCTTTGCTTTAACCTTTAGCAGATAACACTCCCCCTAAATGAGATGGGGTTTTTTATTGTGATAGCTCAGACTCCAGCATGAGGAAGATGCTCTTGAGCCTGACTCATCTCTGGACAGCCCAGGTGAGTTTCCTCTTAAACATACTAATGAGTTAAGCAATAATCACTGGCTGCTCACAGGGAAGGCAGCGCTGGTATTCTGTGACTACCTAAATGAAAGAAATAAGTGGTGTCAGAGATCCTGCCGTGTGGGAATTCAGATGAAACCATAAGTTGCTTTCCTGTGTGTCAGTAATGAAGGTGCTGCAGCACTGGAGAAGGCACCACACTGAGCCAAGGCTGACATGGTGCTCTGAGGAGGTCCAGTAGCCTAAATCACCCCCTGTGAGCTTCACTGGGTTTGGCGTTACCACTGTTTCACTCAGATGTTCCTGCAGGGAAGGCTGACCTAAACACGTGCTAGGGAAAGAGCTGTGCTTGTTCCTTCTGCCTTCAGGAGAGGAGCTGTTTGTGAGAGATTCACACAAATAACACCATGATAAACACTCTGTCTTGATTTTCCCTCTGGGTATAAACTACCCAGCAACGCTAATTAGCTAAAACCCCACAATATTCACCTAAGTTTTTCATGCTGATGTGCTTACAGATATTATTATGGTCATGCTTACATTTGGTTTCCCAGGTCATTTAGGAAATATTTCAAGTCATCATTTGTACAAGATGAGGAAAAAATATTAAAGCAAGAGTTTGGCAGGGGCAGACTTGGTTCTATGTTGCTCTGAGGGTAAAAATAATTGTGCCGGTTTGTTTTGTATTGTCTGAACTTCAGGGGGATGGGGAGGGCAGGGAGAAGGGCCCATCTGAAAATGTTACAAATCACAGCTGGAAGCTGGTGATACATTCCTGTGGCATTCACTGCAGGTTTCTCAGGGAAGGTCTGGGGAGCAGGGCATTGTGCAGAATGGCCATTTTTCCCACCCAAGGCAGGCAGTTTGTCTTAATTACAGAAAAGAAGCAGCACTTCACCGGACCAAACAAAAGCATCCCTCAACCAACAGCAACAGCAGGAAATAACAAACTTAAAATGACAATTTAAGATGAGGTTTTATGTAAGGATATATTTGCATCACAGCTGCCCAGCAAAATTTGTTTGCACCTAAATATCTCTGAGGTCCCTGCTATCTACCTGCTTCCTTTAGATGTCACTGGAGGGTGCACCAGGGCCCCCCAGTGTGGTTTTTGTCTTTTCTTCTTGTGGATTTTGCCTGCTGAGAGGCATCCTGCTTGTTTTGTGGTAATTGAGGACTCAGAGTTCTCACCGCTTTCAGTCTCTGTTACCAGCACTTTGTGCTCAGCCTCCCAGCTCAGGTGCACTGAAACCCTAACCCTTGTTACCTTCTTGTGAGGCCCTTGCAAACAGCACATGCTCTATTCTAGGAACCAGTTGTATCCTGTATGCCAGTTAATTTATTTGGAGGAACACTCTGTGGATCAAGCTCAGGTTTCTTATCCTCCTTCTGCCTGGGTTTGGGAATTGTCCTCTGAAAGGCTTCTCACGGGGCTTCCCAGTGTGCAGCTGTCTCACCTGCTTGTGCACCACGCCCATGTTTCCCCAGGGCTGCCACTAGTGTCATGTCTGGAACATGGAGATCCCAAAGGAGCTTGGCTGGAGCCCACTGCTCCCGCTCCCAGCTCTACTGTTGTGACATGTTGGGCACCTTCCACACCACACCCTGCCCCAAGCCCACCCAGGGCTGACCTCCCACCCTCTCAGCCCCACCACCTGCTGCCATAGCCAAAGCACAGCATTGCAAACCTTGTTTGGAAAATACCCCAAATCCAGATGTGCTGCATCTTTCCCTTTGCATGTGGTGTTTTTTTTGGTAGGAATACAAAAGCAATGACCATCAACAAAACGAAATCGCTGATGTTTTTCATTGAGATGGGATTCTAATCCCTTCTAAGGGCACCCAAGAGCCATTAACAGTAATTTTAAATGAAATACACCCGTGCTGGGTCTAACTAATCAGTTCCTCAATTATACTGGCAGAAAGATGTATTCCAATTACCAAAGTACTTTCAAGTGAATTAAAACTCTTTTCTGTACCGGCTGTGGAGGTCACTCAATGTTCCCATGAATCCCTGCATGTTTACATTAAAAAAGCACATCATGATCTTTGGCAAAGGCACTTGCTCTAGGTTATTCAGCTTTTGAGCTTGTTGCCATAAATACAATAGAAAAGAAGCCAACCATTGCGAAAGAAGCCAAGAATATCTTTCAATACTTTGTTTCCGTATCAGTGACTAATCCAAATGACACAGGAAAAGTTTTACAAACATGACATAAAATTTTAAAATATGAAAGTGCAGATACCTTATTTACCATGTTTAATAAGCAGTCTTTGTATTAGAAAGGTTGGTTTTGAAGGAATGCATCATGCCAAACTAATGAGAAAATATTCCAAACCGGGACCTGAACTGACTTTGCCACCTGCTCAGTTTCCACCTCTGCTGTTTCTTTGGATCACTGAAGTTTCTCCTATTTAGGCAGGAGGCTGAGGTCAGCCTGGCTCATCTCAGCACAAAGCAATTCCACAAATCCTTTCTCCATGGTTGACATTGAAGCTTTATCAATAATAAAGCCAAAAGTAATAATTTTTCCAAACACATCATTCCCTGTAAGGTGCTTTAATGCAACCAAGTAATGAAATGTGTCTCACCCTTTCTGGTAAGAAGCACAGATGTCTCATCCCTTGAGAGTTTTATATTTGGTGTTAATGTGCTAATTCAACACAGTTGTGTTGATTCAACAGCAATTTGTCTTTTTACTGTGAACACCTAAATGTTCACTGAAATGTCAAAATATAGCATGTCAGACAGAACATAGGTTTCCCAGAAATAAAAAAAAGCTTAGCTATTCCCTGATGCCAAGTAAAATGGGACACTGCGAAAATGAGTATGAGAACTATTTTAGAGCTTAGTCTAGACTCGAAAGTATTGTGCATTCACTCCTGCAGATCAGGGGATCTAAAGCTGAGAAGCCTTCATCCCCGTGGAAAAGAGCAGAAAACTCTAACAGAAAACACAACCGTATTTTTTTCAGATTTTTAACATAAATTCAGTAATGAACTGTTATTTTTGATGAACTATCAAAATGCAGATACTCTCCATTTCCTCTTGTGCCTACTCACAGTGCAGAGCAGGGCATCTGTGGCAGCTCCTACCGCTCCTGCTTTCACGGCCCCCAGCAGGAGTGGAGGGGATCCAGTCCCAAGTGCTGGTCCCAGAGGGAGCTGTGACAGTGCTGATACAGGCACAGGCACAGGCACAGCCCAGCTCTCCAGGCACAAAGAGCAGCAGGGCAGGGCCGGCGCCCTGGCACCGGCCAGGGCACAATGGTGACAGCTTCCGTTGCTATTGTTCCACACTGCACCTCAGGGATGGTTCTCTCCACTTAAAGCCAGGGCACTAAGCTTCAGCTCAGCTCTAACCCCTTGCTGCAGCCCCTCTACTTTTCAGGCTTTTCCAGCAGAACTAATACAGCCAGAAGGGGCTTTGCCAGCTCAACTGCATCCCTTGGTCCCAAGGGGAACCTTGCCTTCTCCCTGGCCCCATCCTGCTTGGGACACCAGGACCTTAGCAAGGTGCAAGACAGTTTGGTGATTGCAGGCTGCAGGTGATGTTTTGATTCCTGAAAGCAAAGTCCACATCTCTCAAATCATCAAGCAGGGAGAGCTGTGAAATACAGGCTTCACCTCGGAGCAGTTGTTAGAAAGCATGGGAAGGGAAAGACTCTTTTTCCATCTGGTCCGTGCTGCTTGGCTTCTCAACAATCTCATTTTTACTTACAGTCACGGTATTGATGTTTTGTTTCCATCTGTCTCTGGTGTGGCCCTGGGCAGAGCTGTGGGCACAGTGCCCGCACAGAAGGAGGCTGGCAGGCAGGAACCACAGCAGCCTGAGTGTGCCAGGGCCAGGAGCTGGCAGCCATGGATGCAGGAGCAGTATCCATCCTCCCTGGCCTCCTGCAGTTTTCTGCACTGTCCAAGCCCAAGCACAGTGAACAGAGAAGGAGTTTATCAGCTGGCTGGTTTGATCTTGTTTGAGAAACACAGGTTTTCTAGTCTGTATTGTAACAAAGCCTGATTGTTTCTGGGATATTAAAGTCTCCTGAGTTTCTGGTGAGTTCCTTCAGGGAAAAGGCAAGGCAGGCCACCTCACAGTTCCCTTTGCCTGGGGCATAGCTGTAACTCCAGGCAAAGAGCTGTAAAAACTGAGACAGAAGTCTTGGAGAGATGCTGGGGAGGGCATGCAAGGGAACTTGCAAAGGCCACTGCACTCCCTTGCTTCCCCCACCTGGCAGTGCTGTTGGAATCGAGCCATGGAAAGCCCTCCCACAAGCACATCCACCTGCTGAACTCCAGAGGCAAAGACCTCATCAGTGAGATTCTGCCATGCCAGGGTTCTGCTTCTTGCTACCTAAGATCCAAAGCTGTCATTTTCTTTTCCTCAAAAGTCACATCTTTGGAGACTTCCACATGACCAGGACAGTGTATGACACACTGTTGTCTGGTATTCACATGCCCATCTACATAAAGGATTCTCAGGGGTGAAATGTTACTCTAAAATGCAGGTATGGATAGAAGTAGAACCAAAGTATTATTACTTGGAAAAAAAGAACAGGCTGAACCAGAGCCCAAATTTAAAACCAATAAAAAAAAAGTTTGTGTATAAAGGATTTTTATTTTGAAAAACATTTTTTCAAATTTTTGAAATACAGTGTAAAGTACAACATAGAATTATGCCTGCGAAGTCAGCTTATGCATGTCATGCTAGTTATTTACATGTAGATATATACAGAGTGCAGATAATTATTGAAACCACACTACAAAATAAACAGAGAGTTCAATAGCATAATTTAGTAGGACTTTATTAAATATATATAGTTATTGATTGTATATATTTTCCTATTAAAATACCATATAGTATCTAAAGTAACCCCTATAAACTCTAATACCTCCAAAATTGCCATAAATATGATTGAAAATTGAAACTATCCATGTGCCCTGTTCAGCTGTTCTGCCCTTTGCTCCAACAGAAACTCTTGCAGAGATAATGGTGCTATCTTTAGTGCCAGAGCTTTGATGACAATTCCCAACAAAACACTTGCAAAAAGCTCAGATGGAAAACACCTTTCAGCTGAGGCATCCAAGGGCTGGAGCACTGTGCTCTACACTTAAAACAACAATAATCCCATGGCTTATTAAACACTGCCACACACAGGACAATTAAAGAGCCAATATGATCCTCAGTGACTGAATTAGTGGCTGTTTGGATACCAAGCACCTTACTAAAACAAAACAAAGCAAACTCCCAAAGCCCATGCAAAATCTTGAACAAAAAAAAAAAAGAAGAGACCTCCCAATGGGTACAGACACAGCCCGACTGACAGTGGACTTTAGCAGGAGCAGGAGCTGGATGGGCTGCAGCAGCAGCACCATCTTCAGGCCTCTGTGACCATCTGGAGAGAGACTAAGGTTGCCCATGGCTTTGATCTCTGGCCACTGAAGCATTCATCCAGGCCCTTCTGCTGAAAGAAAGGACACCACCAAGTTGGATCATAGATTACCCCATCAGAACATTCCATCTCCTTTCTAGGGGCTTCTGGCCAGCAGCCTCACTATAAATTGCTGAAGGTCTGTCTCTGACTTCACTAGAGCTTTGAGAGTTTCCATCAGTGGAGAAGATCCATCCCAGTCTAGAGGATGTGCTCCCCAACTGGGATTTCTCTTCTTGGTGCTCAATCGAAAATTGCACAACCTTCTGCCTTAGGAAAAGAAATATCAAGAACAATGTGCTTTTTAGTTTCATTATTTATTCTGATGCGATAGTATTAAGTAGAAAATAGACCAGGGAAGAAAAGTTAAAAAAAAAATCCAATTACTGCCATACAGTGCTTCTTTTTGTTGTTGCAATTACTGTTCTGAACTGCAGAATTTTACAACTTTTCCTCTCCTAACATGTCTTCCCAAAGGCACATTACAATTCAATCCAATTACAGGCAAAGAATAGAGATTAGCACCAGAAAATATATAAAAAGAAAATAAGTTACTATTACTATCATAGAATAGCGCTGGTCAGCAAATCTGTGCATCTTTTTTTTTCCAGAAATAATTGTACAATGAACATTATAGGTTAGTTAGGGACATAAGTGATAACTATGGTTTAATTTAACAGTTTTGTTACATATAACTCTAAATGCCAAAATATGGCAAGGACATTTTAATACTGAATTCATAGGAATTACACACAAAAAATGTAATCTTTATCATCATTAATAGAAAGTGTGAATATAGAATATTAATATACTTTACATATTTATCATACAATATATCAGTCCTTCACGCTATTAATTTGATTCATGTTATGCTGCAACATGTATCAAAAGGTTTAACAAAATAAAAACATGGCTAATTATATATTGTGGGTACAGACATTATTTCCACAAGACAAACAACAACAACAATGTATCTTCTACCTTGAGTGCTACAGTGATATTTGGAACAAACCTGCTGCATCCTTTTAGGAAGGATAATAATAATAATAATAATTTTTTAAAAAGTTGAATCTTTGCTTGTAGAGTGAGTCTGATTTCCATGAAGAAGAGTAAATCACTACTATAAACTAATTTAATTCAGATTGCCTAATTTTCTGGTAAGGCATTATCAAAATATTATATCTCCATTTAAATGTTATATGGATTTCTAATTCTTTGCAATTGTCAGAAAGGATTTTTGGTCATGCCTGGGAGTATCATCATTAGAGAAGCTTTGATGCTGCCCCCTACCCCACTTCAGTCTTTGTACCCCTACTTACTCAACTTTCTGGTTCACTGCTCAGCTTCTTGTAGAGATAAACTCCCTCTTGAAAGGCAGGGAAGGGCTGGGGCACCCACAACCCAGCAGTGGGATCATACAGAAAGTGCTACTACGTGCTGCAGAGGAGAGTACAAGAAAAACCATAGAGTTCCAAAAATGAAAACCCCCACTCCTGGAGAGTGAGTGGCTAAGTAAGAATGGACATAACCTTTTTCAGGTGGAAATGCCATTTTAAAGCTAAATGACTTAAAAATTATTTATGGCTAGTTTGGAAGAAGGGCCTGACAAAGCTGCAGAGCATTGCACAGGAAAACATAGATTTGTTTTGCGAGCAGCACATGAATGGAATCCAGTTTCTTATGAAGTTGTCTTCTCCAATCCTAATTTTGGTCTTATGTGAGATGAATGCGTGGGAACAGATGAAACACCTCTCCACAGGGATTCCTGTAGGTCTTTCTACAACCTTTCCCTCAGCACTCACAGGCCCTACTTGCTTAATCTGTAACTGAACTTGGCAGTTTTACAAAATTTTTAATGAACTTGGCATCTTTGACTTCTCTAGCTTGCACTCAGATCAGCTGCTTTCAAAACACAGTACTGGAGAATTGTGAGACACATACAGGGAATGTGAAATTACTTAAGCTTAGGGGGTTTTTCCCACTTATTTTTAAATCAGGCTAGGCAAGTAAGAGCAAACATTTTCTACATTTTCTATTTCACAATTCCTCAAGAATTTAACAACAATTAAACTGGCCTTAAGAGGTATGAGGAGTTATCAAAGGATGTTCAATACAGGTTTGCTACTGACCCCATGCAACAGCCAGAAGCTGGGATTTTTTTCCCCTGATCACTGCATTTTTTTGCCTGTGTGAGATGTGCTGGGCTCCCAGCCTCTGCTCAAAGTTCTGCTTCCCCTTCTGCTCCTTTTGGCCTGCAGCAGCACTTTTCCTGGGAAGGTCATCAGAGGCAAACCTTTTGACAGTCTACAGTTTTTTGATTGTGAAATACAGCAAAAACACAACCAAAATGATGTTGGGCTTCTCAGGGCAATGGCAGTCTCAGGCATAGCTTAGACTAAGAAAACTTGGCTTGCCTTAAAATGAAGAAAGATTCATCTGTCTGAGGAAAGATCTTCACTTCCTTTCACATCTGCTCTGGGCAAATTAGATGAGCACACACGTGACTGCCTTCACTGCCAGTGCCATCTGGAACAACCCTTCATCACAATGCACTGGGCACAGTCTGGATTTAAGATGAAGTGAAACATGTTTTGGGATTAATGAAACTGTTTAGGGTGAAGAAAGAACCCAGGTCACTCAGTCCTCAGTCACTAATGCACAGGGTCTGTCCTCAACTGCTTGCAGCCAGTCTTGCTCAGACTCCCCCTATGAAAAAACCATTTCGGAACCATGTCTTTCGAGTCTCTCTCTTTCTCTGATCATCACTCAATACTTGAATTAGTGAGGAGAGAGATCCTGTAGGATGCTGCCACCAGCCTGAAATCCAGCAACTGCTCTGAAGAATTAATGCACTACATATAAGTAAAGAAAGTTCTGATGTGCCTCTTTGTATTGGCAATGACTCTTACTTTTCAATTTAAACAAGAAAAAGGCTACGGAAAGAAAAAAGCAGCAGGTAAAAAATTACTCATGTTTTTAGCCCTAACAGCAGTTCTTCCTTAAACTTTCTTGAAGTAGTGTACATCTTAGAAATCAACAGATGACTTGTATGTTGATTTCTGCTACTGAAGAAAGAACTGAGCCTTGACAGACCTATGAAACTAAGCCTAGACAGTTCTATGAAACAGTGAATTCTTTTGGAAGCACTGATGTTGAAGAAATACTAAGATGGAGGGTAAGTATCTTGGTTTTCAATCAGGAATGGAAAGTAGCCAAGCAAGCAGTGCATGTTTTCCCTTAAGGTGTACAAGAAAACTGCTCAGATTGAGAAGGCTACTTATGGTTTCTGGGGTTTTCTTTGACTTGCTTTTATTTTTTTTTATTTTTTTCAGTCCTACCAGGAGCAATCAATAGGTCTTTACAACACCTTTGAAAAGTAAGGATTTTTTATTCTGTGGAAAGAGAGAATCTTTGTCAAATATTTTAGCAGAAGTCAGGAGAAATAACACTAAGTAATTTAATTGCTACATGGAGCTTTTAGCATTCATAGCTTATAAAATTGGCTAGTTCACAGGTCATTCGTTTTACTTGCAATGGAAAAAGAATGAGTTACAATTTATTTCAGGTTTCAAAACATTCTGCTGTTTTTCACTGCTCACTTCACATGACTACCAATCAGTCCAGATTCAGCATCTCCTTGTTTTCTACAGATGTCTGGGACACAGAGAGAATATCTTCCAGATGACAGTTATCATTGAAATAAAAGTTGTTAATATTATCTATGCTGATACAGAAAGTAGGAAAGAAATCTACTAAATATTTGAATGAAACATTCATTAAACATATCACATTTTGAACAAGCACTCACTGCGCAGGCAGTGTATAAACTGATATTATCAGCTGTATAAATTCTATACCATATTGTAACTCAACGACTAACAGAAGTTCCAACTTCTGATTTATGGTAAAGTCATTTCTTATTTGAAATGATTAGGATCAATTTTAGAATCAAGCTTTCTAAGGGAGAATTCAGATCACAATAAAAGCAGTACTTACATTATGAAAAAGTCCACGATTTTCCATATTAAAAACCATAGATTACAAGAAACATCATAGAGTGCATTGCCTCTAAATTTCACATTTCTGTGAGCAATATCCTTGGACCTGAAAATCTGCAGCTAAATAGCAATTTTTTTTTTTTTTTAGTTTTACTGCTGTAGTGTTCCTTACCCATAAAAGAAGAACAGAACAACCTTTTGCAAACAATGGAAGTTATTTAAACAGAGTACCGTCCTCAGCACAGAAACTGTTAACTGTTTCATCACATTCTGTTCCGTTGGCAGGGAGCTCTGTAACCTGCAGCTGCAGCATCTGAAGGAAATCTACTACTCAGCTAAGGGGCTGATCCCATATCTGTGTCAGATAAAAATCATAGTGCTTATTATTTGTTACCATGGATACCATGAAGATATTGCTGTCCACTAAAGATTACTAGAGGAAGACAACATAATTCTCAGGAACTAGTCCTGTTTTGCCTTCGTAAGTTGCCTTTAACCAGCCTGGTTCCACAGATGGATACACTGCAAAAAAACCACATACACAACTTTTAACACTGTTAAAAATCCCATACATGCTACATATATTTATTTAGATGGTATTTATTCAAGAGCAATTGAAAAATCAGGGAAAAACCCGATAGCTAAAAAGGGAATTATGCCCCCATTTTGTGATATGGTTCAGTTTTTTAATGGTTTTTTTTTTCATATATAAGGCAATGTAAAACAAATCTTACCATTGGAAAATATTGCCCCCTGTGGGAAAGACAGCTCATGACTATGCTCAGCCTTACAGGAATACATGGCTTTTGCTTGTCTGAAAGAAAAAAATACAGGCTTGCAATAAATGAGATAACAAGGAAAAAGGTATAAAGGAAATTAAAACCTGGGAAGCATAGGAATAAGCAGATGTACAAATGCTATATGATAATGACTGGTCACACAGCAGTTCAGAGGAGTAGAATTATAGCAGACAATAACTTCAAGCTTACTGGAGTTAACAAGCATGTTACTGCAGAAAAGAGACTGACATCCCACTTAGATATTTAAACAGGAATATAATTTGGAATTCTTAAAATGAAGTTGTCATTCAAGTACTGAAATGACCATACTCTTTGAAGCAAGCCATGGATTGCCTGGAGACAAATTCAAAAGTGATCTTTTTACCTGTGAGAAACTATTGTTAATAGGTCTGCAGAGGAAGATAATACTTAGAAAGTAAACATGAGACAAAAAGGAGTAATGATTCTGTCCCAGAGAAAGAGGACAGAAAAAGTCACCTCTTGTATGGCACTATGGTTCTGCAAAGTACAGAATGAGGGTTTGAACGTGAAGATGGAATTTAGGAGCTCTCTTTAGATTCCTGCACTTTACCTAATACCTTGACTTTACCTTACACACTCAGAACAATTTTACATGAGCCACCAATTTTTACAAATTTCTTTAAACCCACACTACACTAAGTGAAGATGAACTTGTTGACTATTTCACCTTTGTGTGATATGATAGGGAATTGCCAGCTGAGGTTTCCTTCTAGCCAGGACTCATCTCAATGTGTGACCTGTGGCAAAGTTTAAAATTTTCTGCATACTTTTTGAGAGTGTGTATATTGCAAGTGGCATGTAATCTGTCAGGTCTTTCTCCCAAAATAGTGAGACAAAAGAGTTGCATGATAGATTAATTAACAGTGCCACATCATAAGCATTATCATCATTCATTTGAACCTTTAAAAAGGTATGAGAGTAAATGGACATATTCTGAAGTTTTTATGTGAGAGCTTTCCAAAGATGATTTCTCCCTCTGAATTAAAAGACTTTGCTGTTGGTTCTCTGACTTATGACTGGACTAAATGGCACACTTTGCCTTCATCTTAAGAGAACTAGTGACTCCGCAAGGGTTACATTCTCAGGATGAGATTTACAGAGGAGATCAGGAATTTTGAGTTGTACGATATCCAAGGGGCAGTTTATTTTCAGGGCTCTGGAAACATTTCTGATTTTTAGTACTGTCATCCTGGTTACATCCCATCGGCTAACTAAAACAGGATGAGCACTGTATTCCTGTTTGTTCACTTTGCTTAAATGTTAGCTTGCTCTCTGGCTGGTGTAGGCTGCTCTGAGTAGAGTTTTTCCTAAAGAACTCCTTGGTGCCTCCAGTTGTGAAGAGTTTGCCATCTACACCTGACAAGACAGGTGTCTTGATTCACTACTCTATATAATCTGTACAAATTTACACATAATAATCTACATACTGTATATACAGATGGAGTTTAGATAACTTCACTGAAGGTCACACATAAACTAAAATTATTTAATCTCATTTTTCCTCAAAGTCTACAGAGAGTTCTACAGATATTCTAATTATCCTGACCCAAATCAGTAACACTTTGACAAAACAGACTGTTGGGATGGGTTGACCCCAGCATGACCCCTTGCTATGCAAACCCAATACACCTGTGTGGCATAATCATGGATTTTACACCTCTAAAACAGTGGAGTAACTGTTAAAGATTGCTGTAGTTGTAATGAACACGAAGTAGTAGGTAATGAATTCACTAAATCACAGGAATTATTTCAAATCTGAATACTTTGACTATCAAGCCAGGTGCCCATGTTAATAATGGGACACCTGAATAATACTGTGACAAAAGACATTTAAGGCAATATTTAAATGTGAGGCAGAATTTCTCAAGTCGTTCTTGAAATGTTGTTTTTATTGCCCTTAGAAAAAGTTCAGAGATTAATGCAATTTTCTCTTCTATTCTCTAGTGTCTAATAAGCTATTGTGTTTTCAACCTCCAATTTTATCTGATCTAAGTATGTTTACCTTAAAAATAATAAAAGACAAGAAAACATAGACTCTGTCTTAGACTGATACAATCACAGACTTTCTAAGGCTGGAAAAGACCTCTAAAATCCTCTTCTATGGAAAGAGAAAGGTTCTTAGCACTTGACATTTACACAGATAGAGAAACACAAGAAGTCAGTTTCTCAAAAGCTAATGAAAGATAGGATTCTTCACACTACCCTGCTCCTGAAGCAGAGCAATTACACCCCAAATTTATCTACAAACCATCTGTGATGGTATAATGAGTGACAGATTTAAGAATATTTACTCATAATTCTGGAGCAATTTTCAAGCACCTGGTTATTGCTTCCACATTAGATTTGATTATTTAGGTTCTCATATTTGTTATTACTCACTTCAACCCTATCCATCTGGAGGCACTGCTCATGAAATGAGCTTGCAGGTTCTTGGGCATTTTGTTTGTGATAATGAAAATGGACATTGTTATTGATGGTGTTAATGCAGTTCTCCCTAGAAACAAGACTGTTAAAAAGCATGTGATAACATCACCACCATCTATTACAGTTCTTTTAGGATGATGCTAATAACCTGAGAGGAGTGTGATTCATGTTGTTTAGGGCAGAGGGAAAAAAAAGCAACTTCAGAAAATGTTACCCACATTTCCTAAAAGTTCCTTTTTTCCATGACCTTACTGTATAGATTCCAGATGAGAAAAATGCATTTTCCATTTCCTTACTTCCTATTATGGTTGTTTTGAGCCCATAATGATAAATACACTAGCAGTCAAAGGATCAGTACTCATCAGATCATAAATTCTTTTGCTTGACTACACACAGTCAACAATATCTGAAGCTCTAAGAATAATAGTAATAATAACTATTTTGAAAGATAAACAAGTTTTAAAACTATGCTCCTGCCCTAATGACTTTTCAGTCTAGCAAGATGGAAAGCCAGAAGAGGAATGAATGAGGAAAAACATATGAATCTCTCTCAGATGACTCACCAGTTAATATTATCCTACAGGAAGAAGAAAGGTTTATAGAGCCCTGGAGATGGAAGACTCAAAACCAAGCCTGAGTAAAACACACTGGCCTGGTCTGAGCAAGGCATTCCAGGTGTCTTAGGAAATGCAAAATATAGGATGAAAATAAAAACAGAAGAATGACTGGAAAAGAATATTTAATCACGTGGTTGGGAAGGGAGCATGGGTCTAGAAGGCTTCAAAACATCAGTCTGCTCCTATTGAAGTCCCAGCCTGGCACCTTGAGATCCTGCTGAAAGGTTGAGCCTTTTGCTGTCACCTACTCCTTCCCATTTTTCTAATGAAAATTCTTCTTCTGATACAGTTTCTCAATTCAGGAGACTTGACTTTCTGCGTACCTCTAAATCAAAGTCAAGAATATGTAGAGTCAGGGATTATATGTTGGTGCATTTCTGTACAGAAGCTGAAAGAAACAGACCTCAGGCCTGGCTGACTTATCTAACTGCAGTATTTGTGAAAATAGTAACAAAAATCCTTCACCTCTTTCAAGTGCATACTAGATTAGCGACAGAGACTGGTCTCAGTGTACACAGTAGCTTAATACCACAGTGAGGGAGACTGATGAATCATAAACTTCAAATCAGGAAACAGGAAGACAGAAGTCAAAGTAACTCTGTAACTGGAAAAAGAGAAAAAGAGAGCAGGCTGGACAGGGCATAAAATTTTGGTCTTCCCTGTCCAATCCTAGCACATGTACTTGTGTCTCTTGCTGTCTTTCTGACTCGAAAACTCCTTTAGTATTACAGGAGCATATAGTTATGTATATAAGGAGAGAAAACAGGTCAAATAATGCATTAAAAAAGAGGACACACACACTCATTATAGACCCGTTGCATCATACAAAGTCAGAAAGCAGGGTTGCAAACACTGTGTGGAAGAAGGAATTGAGTAGGACCAGACCACAGTGGCAGTAAAGTATCAAGTGCAGAATTACCTGATGGAATACAGAAAACAACGTGAGACTGCAAAGCCATACAGGTACTTTTGGTCTGCCATCTGTACAAAAGACCACAACAGGCAACAGGTGCTTCAAGCAGGGATGAAGCTACTTACATTCTATAATGCATAGATAAGCAGTAGCTTGAAATTTATCTTAGCAGGGTAAATTACCCATACAGAGTCCAACAGTGTCTTGACTTGAGTATTTCTGGTATCAAACCAGGTAGCTTAAAAATAGTTTCTCTGCCTTATACTCAGCCCTGCATATATTCATTGGTTAGCAGAGTTATGAACACAGGAGGCCTTTCTACTGCATGATCAAGTTGTAATTACCATGATTTCTACATACCTCAGATCCAAAAAAAAAAACCAAAAAAACAAAGGCTATTCTACAGTTTTAAATCAGCCTTCATGTTCATAATGCAGCTAAATAATAGCTGGCTCTGAATTGCAAAATCGTACTCAGACTTAAGCAGCACTGTAAGAACAGCTGAGCTACTTCTGATTTCTTCCTCATTCTGCCTACTAACCTCTCATTTTCCATTCTCCTTGCTCCTGTTGCTCTTCTGCCTTCTTATGAAGGCTGAAGTAGAGGAGCTATTCAGCCTTTCAGTGTTTTCGGCTTTGTTATCCACTCTCCACATCCATTACCAAACTGCTATTTTTCCTTTGTCAGATTTTTGCTTCTTATATGCTTTTTATATACAGATACAGGTGGCATAGGCTCTGAAGGAACAACAGGGGAGAGTTTGAAAGAAGGAAGTAATACAAAATAAGAAAAGGAACAGTGTTGAAGATGAAATTATGTAGGACTGGTGAAGCAGTCATTGCTTTCAACTTAGGGCACTGGCTTAAGAACATTCCAGACCCTTCATTTATACTTTTCTTCCTTAAATTATTACCCTGATCTTTTCACATCCCTTTCTGACCCTGCCACCCTCCTTTTTGTTCATCTTACAGTTCATGGTACTACACAAAACAAGAAGAGCCTTGATTCCTGAAAGCTGCTTCTCTCACAAAATCAGTAGGCCTTTGCAGGAGAGCTTTTTCTTTCCCTCCTCTGCTAGATCTGCCAGAAAGGACAGCCACATTCCATGGCCACACATTTCAGCATGCTGGCATCTTCCTTTACATCTGTGCTACTTTAGACTGTTGATTCTGGATTCATGGATTGACCTTTTTTCCATTGCTCAACAGTTCTGGTAAGTTATGGGTTTATCAGTGAGTAAAAGCAGTGATCTGCTCTCAATCTGTGTTCTGTCTCAAAGAATTTGAAAATCTGGGACAGTGAGAAGAGAGACAGATGTTTTCCTACATCTATTTACTTACCTGCTTTGTCTATTAATTGTAAGGGGAGTAATAATGTACAGAAGATACTGCTTCCTAGACAAACACTTACTAGACATTTATTTCATTTAATATAAAAATGAATCAAGGTCATGAAATAAATGCAAACAATTGTGAAGAAAATATCAATACTTCCTGCTGCACACTATCAAGAAGAAAGGTCAACAGTTTCTCCAGACAGACACTGAGGCATGGAAGGTGTGATGGTAAAGACAGAAATCCTGATCAAGGTAATCTTCAGCTTTATAAAGTAGATGCTATTCCAGACCTGCCTATATAAGCAAATTACCAAAAACCAGCAGGTTTGCTACTCTGCTGAAGCCATTCCATACAAATAGCTGTATGGAGAAAGTACAGCACCCTCATCCTAATTTAAATAGTGGTAATTTTCTCTTGTATCTGTGTCCTTAAGCAGACAGGTGACTGAGCCTCTCTCGCTATTCCTCCAGGTGAGAGAATCACCAGACTGGCTGTTATTCTCCATGAAAATTAGCTTTCTTTTGAAGAAAGGATGAGCCTAATAAACCAAAAAAATGTCACATGCCAGATGATGCCGTCCAAAAGAAACAGAACAAAGCTCCAATACACTTCTCTTTCAATCTCTGAAGCCAGCAAAACAGAAAGGATTTTACAGAATATTAAACAGTTTGTAGCACTTACCGTCCTGAAGAAACTTGTTTAAGTGAACCAGCACTTTCGAACAACTGCGCTCTTGCAGCCACTCTGAAAATAAATGCACCACTTTGATTTATACAACACACACTAGTTTCACTTCACATAATTAAAAAAAAATTAAAATGTGGCCATGTCTTTAGATTATTAAAGACATGGCCACATTTTAATTTTTTTTTTTTAATTATTCACTTACATCGCTGTTCACCAGACTTTTTAACGGCATAACCTAACTGGGGCCATGGACTTCCACATGCTCCAGTGCCGTGCTGAGTCACCAATGGAAACCTCAACATCTTGTGTTTAAAACTATATTCATGGTTGGCCAATAGATATATTGGATATATACTTTTACTGAAAGTCTGTCACTATCATGCTGGAACTGTGAGCTGTGCAGAATTCTCTGTTTAAGTAAGACACAGGAGTCTGTGAAATGACTACAGTGATCCCTTCCAGATTACAAAGTGGAGAGGCTGAATGATATCCTGCAGTATTTGAAGAACTTCTTGATGCTCTGCAGACCTGGAAATCACTTTTTCATGGGGACAGAGACATTCTGGGTCAAAGTCAGATCAAGAGACATATTCTGACTTTTCAGTCTTCTGAAAGCACTGAGAAGCACTGTTAACCCAAATCTCAGTAGTCTAAATCACAATCTCTATCACTCAGAACTTCCTTTCAGCATTAAAGAAATAAAACTAAACCAAAGCCAAACCAAACCAAACCCCAACTGTTAGAAATCAACTATTTATCATGCAGCAACTGAAGACACTTCAGAGCTGAAGGTTGGTTTTGTTTTCTTTCTCCTTCCTCCAATTTTGGACTTCCACAAATAAAATCTGATGATATTCTGAGATAACAGCATAGACAATAAACAGCATTTCTGCTCCTTGAAACTTTAAATTCCAGAAGAACCAGAGATAACAATAGTAATCATTTTTCTAGGAAACATTTCCACCTTGTCTCCAGTCTAATAAAGTCAACAGTAGTCTTTCAACTGACTTAAACAGACTTTGTGCCACCTCCTTTGTTTACAATTTTAACAAAACTAGATAAATAATTAACAAATACAGAAATATTAAATTCAAGCATTCATGCATGCTCTTTCAATTACTTATGTACGTCTCTGGAATCACTTTATAATAGACAATACTGTAACAACACAAATCTCCAAAGGGCCTTAATGACTTACACAGATCCTGGTCTTTGATAGCCATTACTTGATGCAGTATCTAATCTTAATCTTCTGCACATTTTGGGAGGCAAATCAGGGTTTGGTGGAGCCTTTAGTATATCTTTGGTATCTGTTGAAGATAAGCTCTGTATAGATCCACTGCAGCTTTTGTTACCTAAAGAAGACATCATATTATAGGGAATGTTAAAGCTGATATGAAGTTATTTCACAACATGTATAACTGTGCAAAGCAAAAGCTGTGCTGTTGTTGAGGTTTTTTTCTTTTTTTTTAAGAGTCAAAACAGGTAGAGAAACTACTTACTAAGAGCAAGAAGAAATAGCCTTTCAGGCAAAAAGCCAGGAGAAAAGAATCAACAGAAAGAACAAGGATATGACGTTAAAATTGAGAAGGCCTAAAAATTACATTGCAATTACATGGCTAGATAGTACAATCACTAAAAAGAGACAATAAAAGCATTTATAAGGTAGCACTTTGCATAAAATTAAAAAAAAAATTACAGAGAAATGGTTCTCAGGAAGCCACCTGATCAAAGCAGTGTGAAATCAGACCACAATAATTTGTAAGAATTAACATTTCGATATCCACAAAAGCTTCATGCAGTTTAAAAAATATACTTAGAAATAAATGACCATGATTTGCCTTAAACAATTGTCACTGTAACTTGATAACGGAAATCTATATGTGTACAGACTGTATAGCACACAAAAAAAGTCCTTTTAATGAATATAAGCCATGTCCACATGTGTCCTTCCAGGTGACTTTATCAGTAGATTGCTGCCTTGTTTCCATGGATGTTCTGCAAGATGAAAACTGCATCTGCTTCTCTCCTTATGCCAAAGACCAATCAATGCTTAATAATGCTTTAAAAGCTGTCATGATACAGAGATCCCAAAATACAAGCACAATACTGCTATTACTAATATTTACAATCTATAGTATTATTCTGTATCATAAATTACAGATGAATCGTAGGAGGATAGAGAATGATCTAAATTTGAGAAACATTTTTTTTAAGCTGTGTGAACTGTGCAGGTTATAAGCAATGGAAATATGTCAGAAGCAGTTTGAAAACTGAAACAACATACCACAAAAATTAAAAACAAGCAAACAAACAAATGAACAAGACCAATGAGTATCATTAGCTTTCAGACTAGCTCTTGTTTTCTGATGCTTAAGTTAACCCTCATGTGATAAAAGACCTTGGAAATTACCTTCAGCTGATGGAATTGATCTAAGGGAAGATGCTGAAGACCTTTTCAGCCCAGACAGACTGTATGAACTCTTTTTGGTCAGGTCTGTTGGTGGAGAGGCATTTTCTGCTCCAGTGACGGAAGCTACACTCTGGCAGTCTGATTCCACATCTGTTTTGGTTGCATCCTCCTTTGATGAGGATTCTGGACTTGTAGTCCACAGGCCTGAACTTTTCTGGCCATTAGAAGAAGCGGGAGAGGCAATCCATGGAATCCCCCCTGATTTCTCCCTTGGCTGTGAGGGTGTGCACTTGGTGGTGCTGTTCTGCTCCGAGGAGTGAGAAGACAGAGACTCGATGCTGCCCATGGGAGTGCTGTCGGGGCTGCTGCTGTACGAGTCACCTAGGGAGGAGGCAGGGGAAGGGAGAGAGAGTGAAAAAAATAATCTGCATTCTCTAATCATGTGCATTTCTTTCATGCCACTTTTAGCTCTTTGTACCTTACTTGTTATTAAATTCATTAATGTGTGGTTTCCTGCAGAAAGAACACATCTCTCTTTTATTTACAACTTGATGACTCATCTTGCCCATTTATGGAGCATTAGTCTCTTGAAAGTTGCAAGATTAGCTGATGCATTTTTTGTCAGATGCATTTTCTATAATTTTTTATGATTTCCTACCATATGAAACCTGTATCTCTTTTCTCACCCCATACAGATTTCCTTTATTTTCTGCAATATAGTTGCAGGAAATATATAGTTGTGTCCGTGCTTCACTTAAATGATGACATAAAACCATCTAGTACTCTGAAAATGTTACTGCCAGAAGCCTTGGCTCCCTCTTACCTGTCTTACCTCAGCGCTTCAGGGCACAAGCGAGATACTAACTGGAACTTGTTTACACAAGTGCTGAGTTTCAGCTAATAAGCAAAACACAAGTGGAGAGCTGTTGGGTCAGACTTAGTGGCAACCAAACTGCCACCAAATGTAGAATCATAGAAGTCATACGGTCATTTACGTTGGAAAAGACCCCCAAGATCACAGAATCCAACCTTTGACCGAACACCACCATGTCAACTGAAGCACAGCACTAAATGCCACATAATTTCTGGAATATTTTCAGGGATGGTGACTCCATCACTTCCCTGGTAAGTCTGTTTCAATGCTTGACAAGCCTTTCAGTGAAGAAATTCTTCCTGATGTCCAACCTGAACCTCCCCGGCATACCCTGAAGAAGTTTGCATACACTCTGGAAAATACTTGCACAAAAATATCCTTTTTTTATACTGGTGTTCATTCATTGCAGTTACACAGTGAAAAACACTTGCAATTTGCCTACTTTGTCCTCTGGTGAGTGCAACTGACTGTTCCTTTGTAACTTCTTACTTGGGATCCCATGTCATTCACACTGGCAATCCATGTGCAGGGAGCTATTTTTATTTAGTATTTAAACTCTCCCTGGCAGGAAACAAGTAACATATAACAATAAACAAGTAACTATTAAAGTGCAGCAGCGGTGCAAGAATATACTGAGGATAGATTTCTTAACATTACAGACTTCATAATTACTACAGATCCTCAAGAACAAATGCACTTTAACTGTGGATTAAGTTACTGATCCAGTCTCATATAAATCTTTTTGAGGAACCAAAGGACACAGAAGTTCTTTAGGAAGTATGTTGCAGTAGTGGAATTGTTAGCAACTTAAGCTTTTATAAAGTTTCAGTACTCCTTATTGGTACAGCCAGTAAGTAAAAAAGTGGTGATCCAAATGGATGAGAATGAATGAAGTAAAACTTTTTAATTACATCTCTATAAAAATAAGTAAGCATTCTAAAGCAGCAATTAATTATAGATGTAACTCCCTGCTGTTAACCAGTGAGCCATATGATAAGTATACTGCTTCTCCCAGGAAGATTAGAGTTTGTTTCTATTGCAGAAAACCTAAGAAAGTTTCAGTGGTTTTGGCAGCTGAGGCAGTGGCTGACTTTGAAGCAATGACCACAGTTTCATGCATGTGAAAAAAGCCAAGTGATGGTTTTGATCTCCTACCCTTGACTGAATGACATTTGTCATAGGAGGAGAGAAAAGACTGCATTTACTGTTTCCCAAACTTACTAATCATCTTGCAAGCAAATGAGATGAACATCATATAATGAACTTTTGAGTTTCAAAGTAGACTAAATTTAGGTAAGAATATAAAGTCTACTTTAAATTATCTTGAACACTGTATGCAATGCCAGACTTGCCTACAACCAAACATTCTTCCTCACCTGGGAAGTGAGGAATGCAATTAAGTCAACAGTGCTGCTGTGACTCACAGAGGTTAAAAAGCTGAGGCTTATGATCATTGGAATACAGTATCTATAGGATAGTATTCAGGTAAAGTTAAAAGATGACATAAAAACCAAAGTAACCAGTGTGCAATGACAAACTTACTGTCAGGATCTGCTAGGCATGGTGTGTATCTTCCTTTGGGTTTACGCGAACCTGTGGAGAGACAAATTGCTCTTGTTCTTCTTGAACTCGATCGGGACTGAGGCTGGGGAAGAGGAATATTGGGGTCTGGAGCAGTGTGAAATATCTGCATGATTTAAAAAAGTGAAAAAATGACGTTAAACAATAGAGGTACTCCTTCACTTTCATTATTAATCCATTTGTTTTCCTCCCCACTGTGCTTGAAATTAACAGTATCATAGTCTCATACATTACACAAGAGTAAAGTCACAGAATATAAGCTCTGCTTAGATCTCATTTTACAACTCAAGAACTACAATACTGAGCTGTACTTAATATCTGTATTAAGTTGTTGAAATAGATTCATTTTCTAGCTCTTGTTAAGAAGGGTTTAACAGCTGAAATTGTAAAACGATATAGGTGCCTACTAATGACTCTTCTCCAAGAAGTAATGTATTTTTTAAGTATTATGACAAAGTTGATTTTTTTCCTCCATGTTCCAGAGAAAAATGTTCCAGACAGAAATATAGTTTCTGTCATAGTCATAACTAATTACAATCAAATTTGGATTTCAGAAAGTTTTATTTGACTAAACAAGTCAAGTTTAATGAGGAACAATTTTTACGTTTAAGGCATCTCCTGGTTCTTATCTTTTACATACCACTGCCACCACTGGTCCATTTTGTACTTCATTGCTGCAAAAAAACCTCAATTTTTTACCATGCTATGTCAGAGGGCATCTCTGAAAGGATTTCTGGTCCCTCTAGCTATAGGGCATTCTCAAAAGAAGATGAAGCAAACCGTGAGAAGACACCTTTGTGATATTCATAGAAGTGGAAGAACGCAAATGTACTTCCACGGTAGGAAATACTTTGGTGGACATCTTGAGATGCTCTCGGAGTACATTAAAACTGTATTAAGAACTAGTGGGTAGCACATCAATATAAAAACATGTCTGTAGACAGAGAAATAGAGCAGGACTGACTTTGCTTTGTGCTGAATGAGCTCTGATTTTCTGGAGAAGAAATTCAGTGTTGGAAAAATGCAATATATGTTTTGCAATCAGAGCCAAGAAGGCTATCAGGTTCATAGCCATTCTGAGGAGTCCCTATGAAATAGGGACTGATGATAACTGTCATATATATATATATGACTGATGATACCAAGCTGTACTGTCAGCACCTACAGTGCAGGGGATCCTGGTATTGACTGGGAACTGCCCTTTAGTTAAGTAATATGTAATGAAAGAAACTCAAGGTTTTTCCACTTTGTTTTGTCGGTCATCAGAGGAGACGACATAGCTCTACTAAGATCCCCAGAATAAAATTGCTTTTGACTACTAAGTAAAGGAGGTCTTGAATGTTCGGCTGAATTCTGAAACCAAATAGTTTAAAATTAAAACAAAAATCTGGAGTGGGCTTTCAGTGAAGCTGACACCAGCAATAGCAGTGACTGAAAGTAAGTGTGTAAGATTTCCTGCTCAAGTTCTTCTCAACCCTTCTAGTGACTACTCTCCACTGTGCAGATGACATGTCCCCTAAGGACAGCTGTCCTGGGGTGACAGGACATTTTCATACTTTGTATCCCAATCGTTTTTTTTCTTTGTTCCCATGTTCTTAGTTTGTTTTGTCTATAGCCTTGCCCCTCCCTCGGCTGCGGGCTTTTGGGCTTGCTTTTGCTGCTTAGCTTAGGCTGGCTTTGCTCACTTTGCCCTCTTGCTCTTTTTCCTTGCTTTTGCTTGCCTTTTTTTTTGCTATTTTTCTGCTTTTGTTTTTCCCCTTCTTTCCTTCCTCCCCTCCTCTGAAGACATCGGACCGGCTTCGGGCCCTGATTCGGGAACGTCACGGGAACCCCCCGGAGTCTGCACCTGAGAGAAGCTTTGGCACCCTTCCCAACAGAGACTGCTCACCCCCTCTCGGATTGGTGAAAACATTTGTTGTCATCTTGGACTGTTTTTTCTTGTGTTGGGAAGTGTTTCTTTGTTGTTTCTTAATAAATAAGTTTTTTCCACTTTTTTCCTTCTGAGGCAATTCCTCCCGAACCCGGTGGTGGGGGAGGGGCGGAGTAGTGGAGGATTGTTTTTTCTTTAAGGGGCTCCTTTGGAGATTTTCCCCTAATTTGTCCTAAACTAGGACAACAGCAATGGCCAGAAACACTCTGACCTGATGCACCCAGAGGAGAATCCCTGCATTCACCCAGAGTAAACCTTCATACAATGGTAGCAAGAAAGAGCTGGAGCAACCAGGAGCGAAGTTATGACCTTCTCTTTCTGTTTCTAGATTCAGGAAGCTATCCTCAAAAAGCAACTGAAGATTCAGAGCAATGCCTTCAAAGCATGGGAGATCTTGGATATGTACCTTGCATAGCCATGAAAGACTTGCTAGGAATACAGATCCATAGCATGAAGTGGGAAGAAGCTATTATTTCTATTAATTACGTTCTACACATTTTGGACTCTTTAGTCTTAAAGACTTAATCACGGTAATGAAAATGAGATCTTAGTTTCATTTCATAACAAAACAGGTAATGTCTTTCTACCTTTTCATAATGCTCTATCAGAATTTCAACGACGATATTCTGAAACTTAATGTTCATCATAGCAGCCACGGTTTCTTCTTGTGCTCTCATCAGAGTTGGTCCAAAGATTACACCAAGATTGGATACAGTCATTAGATTTTGCTGACTGTGCAATGATACCCTTTAAATGAACACAAACAATATGTGATTTAATTGCTGTGCTAAACTACAATTTTTACAGGCAAAAACTTGCTACGACTACTACTTTTACAAGACCTCAAGTTATGCTTCTCTTTAAAATAAATTTTTAAAACTTACACTGGAATCAAAGTACAATGTAATACAACTACTATGTTTCCATTAAGGCTCCTATCATGCAACAACTTAGTGGATAATGAGTATGTTTTCCTAGAGTAGTATTTCAGTTCCTGATATACCTGACAGGGAGAGGGAACTGTATTTGGAGTTCTACACAGAGAGCTTCAGAACACCTAAAGTTTAAAAGTCTTAGGGCAAGCACTATCTCTCTCCAATGATTATACAGGTCCTTACATACTTTCAACTGGATTGATTGAAAATGATGTATGGACAGATATCTACCATCTACCTTAGTGTTCATGTAAAGGAATGAAGCTTACTGAAAACACCTAATCTGCAATAGGATCTCTTTATCAATTTGATGAAAACATTGGATCAATGAATTCAGTGAAATTATTGTTTCTGTGTCATAGATAACATTAGATGATCATAATGACATCTGGCTTTAAAATATATTAACCTTTAACTTCTGAATATTCTGTTATCACTTACTTTACCTTTTCTGCTTTTTTTCCTTTTTAATGTAGAATTTAAAAGCTTAGTTTTCCCAATAATTTATCAGATAGTTGAATCTCAATCAGTAATACTCAATGCCCAATTTCTCTCCTTACTACTAAGATTTGCCAATTAAAAACTGTATCATCATAGAGTCTTTGAAACAACTTCCAGTGATTCCCCAGTCACAGCTGTCCTATTGCCTCATGTCTGAGGAATATTATGCCAAGTCAGGATTTTAAAATCACCTTAATGCCTAATTTTATTGAATCTGTTACCAAATGGAACTTATTAATGAGGCACTGGTTCCTATTTTCCTCCTCCTTCTCACTGCCATCTGCTGCTATGGTCAAGCTGAGCATTTTTAGCCATTTCCTACACAATTAAAATAACTCTTGCACATTTTAAAATTAAGAAATACTAAAATCTATAAAACATTCCCTTCACATTTGGGACAGGAAGATTTTAGCACCCCATTTACATCAAGAAGTAGGAGAAATATGGGAAGGGTTTTGTATAGGAGGCAGCACGATTATAAACTGCAGGAAAACAAATGCCTGTCTTCTTACATATTTCTTATATTGCTTCAATAAGTTATCTGAAAACTTTCCAAAATGTTACCTCAGACAGACACTGGCAGAGATCATTATTTGGAAGCCATGTCATGAAAATGACTCCATGGTTAAAGCACATTTTTAGCTTAATCTAACTTTCTCTGAAACAGATCTTATGTTTATCTCAGATGACTAAGGGTCTTTTGGGAAGTCCACTAGTATTTTAATGGAACTGGAATGTTGAATAACTCAGCTCTAGATATGCTATTAAAAAAACTTTAAAAACCCCTCCCTTTGCAATGTTACTCTGCTGTGTACTGCACAGTAACTGTAGAGGTCTGTTACACAAATATTACAGTCTTACAGCATAAGAGAGAAGGTATTGTCTGGTGTTTGGGTTTCCTTGGTTACATATTTGGGAACTTAATTAATAAAATAAATTCAATAACACTGCAGCTGGAAAGGGCATTCTACAATGCATTTCAAAGGCTCAATTTCTTGCAAAAGGGAAAGAATCCAGGGCTGTAAATGGATCATTTCAAAAGCCACTTTCCCCTGACCTACTCCTACTGGTGCTGAGCTACTGCATAGACACAAGCTGAGGTACTCATGCATTTCAGGTAGCTGTAGGGCATTCATGGAAATGCCATTGCTTCCTCCTCAGAATCTCTTAATTTGATGTATCACCAGCAAATCTGTGATACTGCCAGACTGCAGACTCCCAACTACCTACCACAGAAAAGCATTGTGTCGTTAAATCATACCAAAGAATGATTCATTCTTTAGAGTAGACATAATTTGACTAGATAGGTTTAAAAGCGAAAAAATGAGTTACCCCTGTGAAAGTAACACCAAACTTGTCATGTTTGCCTAGCTACTGACTATGTATCCATGCAGTACCACCTCTCTCCAGGGTGCTTTTCAGGATTTGCCAGTTTTGTTTGTTTGTTGCTAGTATGATCTACATCCCACATCATCTGATCCTATTTAAATTTGCACAGTAACACAAACGTCAAGCTAGGCAAAGACATAAAGACCTTATGACTTAAATCAAGAAAAAATAACATTATCTTTATTTTAGAACCCAGAGCTACAGTATTTTCACTTTGCTGCAAAAGCATTTATAAATGCTTTTAGCTAAAAGAAATATAGGGAAGGTATTATGCATTTTGAAACTGGATTTTCAACAAAAGAATGATGAAAACAGGAGGTTGGATTTTTTTTTTACCCCCAAGTTTTCCTATTTTCATAAAATAGGAATTTTAATTCATAAAATTAGGCACTTTACCTGCCATTTATTTGTTCCTTGAAAAATCTCCACACAGTGGTAAGAAAAAGATGAGGGAGGAAGATGGCTAATATACTCAAGAGACTAATTTTAAATTCAGTCTCATTAGAATTGCTAGCATAAACAACAGCTGGCAAATTATATGGAAATAAGAAGGGGTGAATTTTATGTTGGAAAGAAAAGTACTGACGGCATTCAGTGTAAAATTAAGATTACATCTATATGAAATGAGAATCACAACAAAGATGAGAAAAGCAAAAGTTAAAGAGAACAATTAAATAAGGGAATACTACAGGTATGCTTTTCTTTGGAATTGCACTGAGAATAAAGAGGCCAGGAAAAGCAGTCAAGAAAATAATGCTTGCCTAACAGTAATTGCACCAACAAATAAGTCAGTTCCTATGCTTATATATCTTTCTAATTTTGAAGCTTCCAGACCAGCAGCTTTTACAAAATTGTTAATCCTTTATTAAATACTTTGACTTTTTTGAGGGTTCCAAAGAAGTAAGTATTGTATTTTTTGGTTAATTAAAAAATTCTGTGAGTAAAGAAACTTATGAAGCTTTTTTTCCATCTGGCTCTCTGTGTCAGCCCAAGTATAAGGACAGGTAAGGTCTGCCTAATCAGGTTTTGCAATGAATGCATTTACAGCAGCATGCTATAATGGTAGTTCTCCAGGGGCTAATGACATAACAGGCTAAAAACATTTTTTTGAGGCTAAATTATTTCCTGTCAAAGAAATGTTCAAAAGTCTCATTTCTATAACAGGAAGCATTAGGCTCCACTGTAGACAGCTTACTGCAGCCTGTAGCTCAAGCTGTGATCAAAAAAGCAAAAGCAAAACATCTGGGACATAGTGAATTGACTGAAAACAACATGGACTCTTCTCATGTCTCCTAAATCTCTGAGTCATGTGAGCATTATTTGAACAACTACTGTTTCACTATTCACATTCCCAGATGACTGATAAATTTACTACACAGCATCCCAAATCAGAAAGAATAATACATATTTAAAACAATTGAGCAAATACCAGCAAAAACTAACCAAAGATGTACAGAAATTTAAGAGAATAAAAACATGTCCTTTTTTAATCTCACAGCACATGCCAAGTGTAATTCTGTGAAGACAAAAGGTCACCAATTTAAAGAAATGTAAAATGTTTTCCATCTGACAATTAAAAATCAAGGGAATATTAAGGGAGATTCGAAAGTTGGACATCTATGTAGATATCAAAAATACAAATAAAAATACTTCAAATTAGTGCTTTCAAGTGATACTACACTTCAGACTTGTTAGAGAGAAAAATAAGATCAAACAGGAATTATCATATCATCCATCTTATTCTATCTCCTTTCTAATCTATCTCATCCCTTGGCATAGTATTAGATGTTTCTTACATTTAATTGGTTACAAGTCCTGTAGTAAGTAAGAACATGAATGAAAACATTGACTAGTTTTATTTTATAAACATAGTTGGCCATATTGGTGACACTTAATGTTTTTATTCTGTTTCTACAGAGAGTATTATTCCAGTAAAGTTGAGAACAGCATTTTAGAAATCAAATGTAATTTCAAGTGTTGTTGTTTCAACACAGTGAAGGAATTAAGCAACTCTGATAAATTTAAAGCAGAAATGATAACACCCTACAATAATACCAAAGAGAAAAATAAAAAAATAATTACTTGACCAAGTGCTTAATAAGGATGTCCAGCATCTCTCTGTTCTTCTCTGGCAATTTATGCACAAGTGCATGCACTGCCTCAACTCTGTAGTTCTGATCATCTGACTCTATTAAACAGAAAACAAATTGTTGATAAATCAGAACATATGCTAAGAAGTGACTACAAATGGCATCAGTGCCTGTATGCTAACACAAACATGCATTAAGAGGAGCCAAACAAAATTAGCTTTCAAATGATGAGGAAAATGTGATTATATTTATTGCACTGTGAAATCTGTATTTCAAGTAACTCGCCTAAAGCAATTACTATCAATATTGGAACCAACAAATTAATGGCAGTTGTGACTTGATGTGCCACTTCAGTGAAGTCTAAGATTTAATCTAGGAAATATAGATTAAAATAGCTAAAATTATTTTGTGTCTTTTATTCTTATCAAGACAAGAGAAAATGGAGAAATATCTTCAAATTCTAAACTGAAGTCACTAGAAAAATAATCTCTGCTGTCTCTGTATCCAATTACTCCATTTCTGAAAAGGAGTTCACTTTTGTCCCTTCTGCTTTCTCAAAGCAAGCTAGGAAAATAAAGGTCCCTGGATGAGAGGGATGAATGTTACAAAAGAATTATCAGCCTATATAAAATAAACAAGCAAACAAACAAATATCTAAATGAGGGTTCAAAACTTCATGCAGAAGGCAATCACGCAGAACCACTAAAAATATCAGAACAAACCACTGAAAAGCTTCATCTAGTGTGACTTCTGTGTTTTGAGGGCTGGATCGCTGCATATTAGAGCAAGGAAAAAAGTAAAGATAGTGACTGAGGAGATTAGGGGTTAAAAACAATACTACTTTCATGAAACCGTATTCATCATTTTACTTTTTACTTACTAACAGCAACAATGAAATCTTTGTGCAGCTTGAAAGTCATCAGTGGTTCTGAAAGACACCTGGTTGTGAAAAAACCAAATTTTTAATTTAAAACAGACTCAAAATATAAGTTTTACGAAGGTGATTATGATAGTTTTCAACACCTGCACAATGCTCTGTTGGTCCTAGGAAATCCAATTCAGTGATGACTGATTACAAGTAGTATACAATTCAGTCATGTACACCATCTGAAAATCAGTTTGAGTTGAATCTAGTGTCACCACGTAAGTTAATAAGGAAAATGTTCAGAGCACAGCACAGAGCACAGTGTTTTCAGCACAGAGCCTCAGTGTTTCCTGTCTTCCATATCGTAGGAGAGGAAAAAATACACCTGCAGACATGGTATAATGGGCTGCAAAAGCAACCTTTTGCCCAAGGAAGTAAAAGAATATGATGAAATTTGGGACTGAAATTCCGATCTGAGAGACCTTAAAAGAGTCATCCTCTGAAAGGCAGACTGTGAGTTGCCTTACAGACACAAACACACAGCTGCTGCTTGCTCGCTCATGTCCTGATTTCACAAACACAGCAGCTACAATGACTTGTGCTTCTGAAGATGTATTATAAATTTCTTCAGCCTAAGCCAGTCTTTTCAATGAAAGGTACATGAGTATTCTGCTATAAATCCTAGGCATGTTTTCCAGGTTAATAGGGATTTCTGATGTTGCCCTTTGTTAGGTGACTTATTTAGGAAATCTAGATTTGGAGAAGGCATAGAACACCCCCCATCTGGGTTGTATACTTTTTATTATGTCTCTTTTGAACATTATATATTGAGATCCGAAACAGTTACCTCAGAAGTACCATAATTTTTGAGTATTCTGTCTCTTATCAGCAAAAATGGCAGGAGGGGTATTTTATTTGCGAAGATAATACGAGCATAAGATGAAAAACCTATGCTTTTGCTGGGATTTTCATTCACCATAATATCACAAAGTTTTATGGTAAACAGCTTAAGGAATTCACAAAGAAAAGACTGAGCACAACATGCTTTGTGGTTAACATAAAAAAATTCAAATAAAAACATGCAATTAATTGAATTTAGGGCTATATAAGGCAGGATTATCTTAAAAAGGTTGCGTATTATTATACATAATCACAGGAATATTAAGCAGGATATGAAAATACTCATTTATTACCATGGCAATGGATACAAGAAATGTATCCAAGAAATATTAACAAGCCAAAGACTAACAGGCCAGAAAAGGAATACTGAAACTGTGTGGGATCATACTTACCTGAGGTAGTTTTTTAGTCCACTTGTTATTGTTTTATTGTCCCAAATTTCCATATCAATATCCATATCAGGAGGTGATTTAGGGGCTGGTAGAAATTTGAATTAGGATTTTGTTACAGTTTGACTAACACATTAACTAGAGAAACTAACACATTAACTAGAGAAACTGCTAGATCAGCCATTTAGCTCAAGTAATTATTTATTAGCTAGACTAACCACCAATCTGATCAATTTAAATTTTTTCATCTCTGTCAAATTATTAATAAAAATAAATTCAGTGCTCAAAGTTAGTAACCATAAACATTAATTTTATGCACTGTATCAAAGTGTTAAGTAAGCCCAAGTCCAAAGAGAATTACTAATTCATTTCTCGTACACATGCAAACACAAGAATCAGAGAGATCAATTAGCAAGAAAAGTGAAAGACTGGAACAAGTGTCTACTAAGGTGAGCCATGATGTGTTATGGAACTAAGCTTTGGAAAACTTGTGGAACAAGCCAAATATATATTAATAAATAGAACTTTAAAGCTAGAAGAAGGAAAGCGTTTTTATTAGTAATTTGCTCATGTGTAACATGCAGAAGTGAATACTAATGCACACAAGAAACTGCAAATGAATCACTCATTTTAAGAGTGCAAACTCAATTCAGTGGCAGCCAGTGCACAAACAAAATTGTGAATATTATGACACACTCTTCTGAGCACAGCAGTTAAGGCAAAAGGGACCACAGCACACACACTGCAGACTGGCAAAAGTTCACTTCAGATACTTACAAAATATGGTATTCATCAGCTTTTGCACCTTGGAATTCACACCACCTATTCTGTACAGCCCCAGGATTGTAATACCTACATTGGGAAAACAAGTAAATTAAAATAATTAAAATAATGAAAATATGGTTGTTTCAATATATGCTAATGCATTCTTGGTGTATGTTTTCAAAACATCTAAATGTATTTATGGAAAACTGTACCATAACATTCTTAAGTACTGCTTTACCCTACTGCAATCTCTTGTGGGATATTAACAAATTCATTCCACTGAGTCCACACTATACTACACACTAAGCATAATTTTACATTAACAGAACCCTTCTGCATAGAAATGACCCATATTAGCAAACAACAAGGTGATAGCTAGGAAAAGTGAAAAATAAGACCCCAAAGCAATCTTAAAACACATTACACATGAACAAGCTTATATTGCCTAGATGTCAGTGGAATTACTATGCATCTATGTTTGCTTAGACCATCATCTCTTTCAAATAAGATGTGATTGACATTTATATGAAAACAAAAATATTTACTGTGTACTGTTGTAACACATCCGTTGAGAATTTATGTTGCCAGTTAAAATTGCCAGGCCTTTTTTAACAGCACAGATAATAATAACAAATAATGTTAAAGTATAAAGAGTACAGTATTTGATTATTTCAGTCATGATTATTTTATTATTTTTAACGGCCTCCTTTTAGAATCAGCAGGGTTTAAATGTCTTTCATTCTCCCCACTTTAATCCATAACATTTAAAAATTGTCTAATTTTCCCTTGAAAACAACATTCCTAAATCTGATCTCACTTAGATAACTTAGGTGTTTTGTTTTGAAATCCTCTTTTACCCTCCCTGCCCCAGAAAATAAAGCAAGCTCTGAGTCAGCAGTGACTCAACAATGGTAATACTGCTGGCTGAGAAACTGAATTCAAGTTGAGCTCATAGTTGCACAGAGAGACCACATTTGGGTTAGAAGAGATCTGCACACTGACAGCTCAAGAAAAGGTTATCTTATTTTATAGGAGATGATACAGGCATAACTCTCCATTTTAAAATTTACTGTGAGTTGTTAGATACCACCTCATCAGCAGAATGATTATTAATTCCTTTTTTTACATTCCCACTAACAAAAATGAGTGTTGCTAAACATTAAATGCCGTTGAACATTAAAAAAAAAACCCAAACAATGTACAACATTAGTAAATAAAATGACAGGAGTTATACTCTGCAAAAAAAAAGATGTACCAGCAGAGAATGCTGATGTCACTTTTGGGTCTTCAGATTTCACACCTGAAACCAAAGTTGGGAGCTGAGACTCCCTACAGTTGTATCACAAGAACAGCCAAGTCAGTGCACAGAAATAAAAGACTAAAGGTTTGTGCAATTGTGTATTAAGCTGTCTAATCAACAAGAAAATACAGAAAAAGTTTAAAAATCTCACTTAAATTATATGTTAAGAATTGTTTTGGAACTGAAGACAACAATTTGGAGTGTAATGCACCCAGATAAAATATGAAAAGTCTAAACCAAACAATGGATGCACTTCAAAGCACAGATGTAGAACATGTAGAATTAAAAAAAGACGTATTTTAGAAAAACAAGTCACAACAATCGAATACCTTATTTGTGGTTTAATACACACCTCTTGTTTCTACAGCATGAATACATTTCCTCACGAAGTTGAAACCCGCTTCATTTAAGAACACTTTAACAAAAAAAAGGTAATTACTTTCCAACATTAATATACAAAATCTTCTGTTTAGCTACACTCACACATTAGTCAAGGGGGGCTAATACACGGTTATCCATAACATCATCATTGTTATACATTGTTGTTATATCCATTACAATATACTTGTTCTCTAATAGGTCTTTGTAGATACATCCATAGCGTTCACAAACCCAGCTTTGTAGTCATTCTGTACCATTAGAACCTTAATATTCTACTGTCTTTCTCAGCAATCAGTAGCCTCTCTAAAGGTACTGTTGAAAGCTGCTGAGCAAAATGCTTTTCAGAATTCAGGACCTACATTACGACCAGAATATAGTCATTGTTTTTAATACAACAATATTCTTTGTTCCTTGCATATGCACATAATCACTCATAAAATGGTAATGTAGGAGAGCAATCCCTGTTACTGAGTTTAATTAGTCATCTTATTTCAAGTGAACTTATTTCTCATTAATGTTGCACCTTCAATACTCACTGCTCTAACTACCTAAATAAAGATCTTCAAACAGCATATTTGTCACCATTCAAATAAACACCATCATATAAAAGAACAGATAGTGGCTTAAATTTCAGTTTTTCAGAGTCTCAAATATACCTCCAATGAAGATGTATGTAGAAATTTTAAAAATCTCTTTCTCTGAGACATATTATTTAAATTATTTTTACATATTTGTGTTAATATAATATGATAATAACCAATGTGTTACTACAGTGTTAATACAATTATGCACACAAATCTCATAGCACCTAAAATTAAAAGATGTGATGAACCAAGGCCAGTTGTATGAGGTTCAACAAGGCCGAGTGCTGGGTCCTGCACTTGGGTCACAACAGCCCCAGGCAGTGCTACAGGCTGGGGGCGGTGGCTGGAAGCTGTCTAACAGATAAGGACCTGGGGATGCTGGCAAACAGCAGCTGAACATGATCCAGTGTGTGCCCAGGTGGCCAAGAAGGCCAATGGCATCCTGGCCTGGATCAGCAATGGTGTGGCCAGCAGGACCAGGGCAGTGACCGTCCCCCTGTGCTCAGCACTGGTGAGGCCACACCTCAAATCCTGTGTTCAGTTCTGGGCCCCTCACTGCAAGAAAGACATTGAGGGGCTGGAGCGTGTCCAGAGAAGGGCAACGGAGCTGGGGAAGGGTCTGGAGCACAAATCCTGTGAGGAGCAGCTGAGGGAGCTGGGGGTGTTCAGCCTGGAGAAAAGGAGGCTCAGGGGGGGCCTCATCACTCTTCACAACTGCCTGACAGGAGGGTGCAGCCAGGTGAGGGTCGGCCTCTTCTCTTAAGTAACAAGTAATAGGACAAAAGGAAATGGCCTCAAGCTGTGCCAGGGAAAGTTTAGATAACCAACGAAGTTATTTCACAGCAATAGAACTAAAATATAAAATAATCTCTTTCTCCCACACATATATCAAGAAACTGTAACATTACGGAAATCTAGCTAGACATGGTAACTCAACATAAAGAGCTTACTTTCTTCCTTCTTGCTAATAATGGCTGGCAGTGTGTAGATCTGTAAAAAAAAACCAAACAACAACAACCAAACAATAACAATGCAATAGGACAATGTTTGTGCTTTAAATCCTTTATTGCCAGGTTTGTGAGGAGTTGCAACACGCTATGTACTAGATTGCTGCTAGGGAAATCCCTACCTTGCCTTTCACCATCTCTTGACACCACTCTAGCACACAGCCAGGTTAACAGCTCTGTGCTACCATAATGCAACTAACTAATGCATTACAAATCAGATTTACTGAGTCCAGATGGGTTAGATTTCAAAACACGTTGTGATTGTAATTCCTGTACTGGTTCAGGAAAAAAAGAAGAATGTAAAAACACTCAATGAGTTCATAAAAGTGATCAACTGTTCTTTTACTATCAGATACAGGTCTGACATCACACTCATTCAGTGACTACTTTAAGAGCATACAAATAGTGGGAAGAAAACTCAGACAAGCCTGTCTCTCAGTAGCTTTCAACACATACTTCTGCTCTCTGCAACGCCTTTTGAGATGGTATTAATAGTTTACTCCACGAAACTGCCCAAAAGATGGTTGTTCTTTACCATTGTAGTAACAACCATTTCACGTATGTTACCTGAACCATGAATCCTATTAGACAATATGCTATTGTATTACTTAAAATGTTATTACTCTAAATATCCTAACATAAAATAACTATATATATAAATGTTGGCTTAAACAAATAGATCTACAAAGTAGATATCTACTTTGTAGTTATCTTCACTATGTACTTGCATTAGTGTCTCACAAAGAGAAGAACTCTACTTGTTGGTATTGCAACAGAGAATCTGAAATGTATACTAGCTTCTTCCTGTAATATGTGATCCAGAAAACTGTAAAAAATGAAAATTAAAAAATATCCTTACTGGTTCCTTTCCATCCATAGCTTCAAGCCAAAGTTTTCGGTTCGATTCTGAAAAAGCTTGTAGTGTGATGATTCCAGGTCTGTCAAAAACACATTCACTGAAGTTACTGTTTTTCTCAAACAGTATCCAAAGTCAGAATCCACATGCATAGTGATGTGAATATAGAAAAGACAGACAGAGTTTAGAGAAAGTTATATCAGAGCTTCTGATATAACAGAATAATTTTGAGGTAGGTATAAAACACATATTTTTTTAAAAGTTTGCTAACTGTCATAAAACAATTTTTAAGAGAACAACAACAAAAGTCAGTCTATTTATCATATTTTAATGCAAAAATTAAGTCAATACTTCTTTTTTATTCCCAAGATTGGAAAAATACTTCTACAAAGTACTGTGTACCTGTATCTTAAATACAGGAAATCTATTTTTGCATTTAAAAAAATATTTATGATTTATAAAGTATTTATGATCTGTTTCTAAAAGAGGATAGTCAGTTTTGCTACAAGGTCCGTAAGAATCCATGCTGTATCTGCATGCAAACATCATGTAGTAAAGACAACACATATGCTGTGTAGTGAATTTAATTAGAAAACCAGGTTTGAACAAAGAAGTACTAAGTCTTGAAAACCTAGTTTGTCTGTATACAAATATATTGTAAACATGTGTTTCCATTACAGGAGTAGTTATTATCTATTGGTTGCAATTATTTTCAAATTGTTAACACAACAGAAACAAACCTCTCAAATACTTCAATATCGAAACAGAAACGTTTGTCAATTGAATCTGTCTTTCTCCTGATGCAAGATTTTAGCTTGAACATTTCTGGTGAGCTTGTGACAAGGCCATTCTACAAAACAACAAAATTGAATTAGCATGGGCAGTACGCTTATATACCTTAGCTTCATCTTAAATTTAACTGCATGAACAGTCCAAAGAACATGTCTTAACATAGGGATTAAAATTATGTAGGAATATATACAATATTTTTTCTGTATATTAAGACTACATTTAATAGCTTTCTGTATTATATTTGTTATTCCCTAAGTTCAAATCTTACAAACACCTGCATATATAACTTGAGTACATGCATGTTAAGATGAAAATCATGTAATTCTGTCAACTCTCACATGCATATAAAAAGATTTTGGAAGAATAAAGCTGACTAACTCCCAATTCTGGCTGCCATGATAGTGAGACCTCGCTATGACATAACTGGGGATTCTGAGGAATGGGAGGAAGCAAATGTCACTCCTGTCTTCAAAAAGAGCAAGGTGAAGGATATAGAATCATAGACCATTCAGGTTGGAAAAGGTCACAACTAAACCACCTACACATCTTTTAAATACTTCCAGGGTTGGTGACTCAACTACTTCCAAGGCAGACTGTTCCAATGCTTGAGAAACCTTTTGGTGAAGAAATTTTTTGTAATATTTCTTCCCTGATGCAACTTGAGGCCTCACATCTTATGGGGAACTATAGGCCAGTCTGCATGACCTTTATCCCTGGGAAGGTGATGAAGTGAATCATCATGGAAAGCATTTCCAAACATATTAAGGGCAGAAAGATGACTGGAAGCAGTCAACATGAATTTAATAAAGGAAAAATCAACCTGATAGTCCTCTACAATGTATGGTGGCTCAGTGTATCACGGAAGAACAAGGAATATTATTGATCTCAGCTTTAGCCACGCTTTCGACACTACATCCTACTACATCCTCACAGACAAGTACAGGTGAAATATGGGTGAGATGGTGAGGTGGACTGAACACTGCCTGAGCTGCTGTGCTCGCAACAAGAAGTCCAGCTGCAGCCAGGCACTAGTGGTACGCCCATGGGGTCAGTACTGTTCAGCATGAATAGCAATAAGCCCAGGCACCAGGACAAGATGAGGCTGGCAGGATAGAGAGCAGCTTGGCACAAAAGCAATTCAGGTTCTGGTGGGCAACAAGGTGACCATGAGCCAGCAATGTCATGTTGCTGCAAAGAAGGCCAGCAGCCTTCTGGGATGCAGCAGGCAGGGTACTGCCTGCAAGTGGAGGAAAGAGATCCTCACCCTCCCCTCAGCACTGGTGAGGGACACCTGGGATGCTGTGCCCAGTGCTGGGCTCCCTGGTACAAGAGAGGCAGTGATGTGCTAGAACAAGTCCACCTAAAGGCTACCAAGGTGATTAAGGACTTGGAGCACAACTACCTAAAAGGAGGCTTTGTGAGGTGGGGGTCAGTCTCTTCTGCCATGTCTTAAGTGAAAGAACATGAAGGAGAAGCCTCAAGTTGTGCAAGGGGAGGTTCAGATTAGATATTAAAAATAAAGTTTTTGCTGGAAGACTGGTTAGGCATTGAAATAAGTTAACCAGGTGGAGTCACCATCACTGAAAGTGTACAAGAAGAACCTGGATGTGGCACATGGGGATATGGTTTAGGGGTGATTATGGTGGTGCTACACTGATGGGTGGACTAGATGACCTTGAAGGTCTCCTCCAATGTTGATGATCCTGTGATCTGTCATATGAGGAGAAGCTGAGAGAGCTGGGGTTGTTTGGTCTGGAGAAGATGGATCACATCAGTGACTGATCTACAAATACCTCATGGGAAGGAAAGTAGACTGAGTCAGATTCTCCTCAGTGGCGCCCAGTGGAAGGGTGAGAGATGATGGGCACAAACACAAATACAAGTAAATTGGTCCAAGTAAATTGTTCAAGTAAATTGGACTTTAGAAGAAGTTTTTTATGGTGGTTGAACACTGGAACAGGTTGCTCACAGAGGGCTCCATCCTTGCAGATATCTAAAACCTAACTGGACAAAGACCTCACCAACCTTTTCTGGTTGACCGTGAATTGAGTTTATATTAGAGAGCTCCAGAGTCCCTTTCCAAACCTCATCCATTCTACGATTCTGTGCAAATGTGATAAATTGCATATGCATTTAGAACAACCACATTAGAGAAGTTATTTAATATGTAATTTAATACGTTTTTAAAGAAATATTACTTAAATATTTATCCATGCTATATGATACTTGCCCTGCTTCATCTACAAAAATGCCTTATCTGTTTGCATTTTTTTCTTTTAGCAGTTTTTAAATGCTTAATAAAAGATGGAATACACAGCTCATGTATGTGTTCATGTACAAGTAACTCACCACTTTTCCACCAGATTTTGTTTCAGCTATACTCATTGTAAAAGTTTTTGTTCCTTTGTCGTAAGTGCAGTAATGTTTTACCCATGTAAATCCAAGGGGTCCTAGAGTAAAGAGAGATAGTGTCAAAAGTAATTGTCATTTTACCACTATTATAGTTGGAATTAGAGTAGAAAAATTAAACAGAGTAGCATCCACATGCAGCCTACCCCTTATTTTTTAATCTGGACATGTTGCTTTGGTATATTTTCAAATATCGCAACCTTGATAAGGTTGCCCAATAAAGTCCTAGCAGACTGACTTTCTTTGGCAACTGGATGGGTAACAGCATTCTATTATGGTAACAAGGCAGGAAAAAGGCAAGAACAGACCTGAGAAGTTTTCTGCTTAGAAAATACAGCTGTGATTTTATCAACCCAAGGGAAAGATAACTCATTATTAGATCCATTCTCTTTAGGGAAACCTGGAAGTCTGGTATTAAATGCAGAAGAGTGGACGAAGTCAGAAAATGAGACTGTATTTTCCTTTACTTTCAGAGCTCTTGTCAAAGGTAAGAAATGCTTTTGGTAGTATCATAGAAAGGCTATTCTTCCACCTGTTACCTTAAGAGAGTGGGTAAAATTCGTAATTAAACACTGACAGGAGATTTCTTTATATGAAAAAAAACAAAGGAATTGTGCACTCTAAAACACATTGGTTTAGAGATGAGGGATAAAATGCTGGGTGGCAAAGGCAGTGCCTTCAGCAAGAAACATGGCCTTTTATGCCTTGGAGGGAGTCTTGCTGGGAAAGAGGTGGCTGTAATAATGGTGCACAGCTGACCATGTCCACAAACTGAGACTTGCACATGCTCACAATACCCAAGTACACTGTACTGTACTCAGGGATTCACTTGTCTTCAATTTAGATAGCTATAGGTGAGATTTAGAGCAATCCCAAGTAAGTGGTTGTGTGCCTTATCCTGGAGAGGTCACACCACACTACTTCTTAATCCTACTCCAAGTATAGGATGTCTGATGCAGATATTTTCACTGCTGGATTACCCAGAGCTTTGTTCAGACACCGCTGTGAACCTTTAGTGAATCTAAACACAAAACCCTCTTGAGCTCAAGCTCAGTGGTATTTTAAACTTGGTTCACACTAATGCAGTTTAGATACAGGCATTTATAATGTATTCTTTGCTGTGAGGACATGGAGTGAATTCTCCCACAATTTCCAGAACTCTCTTCACATCCTAGAAGTACAGATAAGATCTTCCATATTTTCTGGAAGTTCACTGTAGCAAAGAGCAACAAAAGCTCCTGGATTCTTTGATGAGAGTTACTCGTGGGAAAAACACGATACTGATTTTTTCAAGCTACAGTATGTACGGACCTATTAATTCTTTTTAAAATGTGTTATGGTTAAGGAATGGTATTCCCCATTCGTAGCGAAACTCTCCAAACCATGCACTGCTCAGTCCCTCCCCCATCCTTCCCTCCTCTCCCCTGTGGTGGGCTGGAGAGAAGAATTGGAGGCATAAAGGGTAAAGACCAAAGGTTGAGATAAGAACAATTTACTGGAGACAGCAATGAAATAAGAAAACAAACAGTAACAGCAACAATATTAATAACAGAGTGTACAAGAGGCAAATGATTCACATGTGAGTGCTCACCACATGGAGACACCTGAAAATACCTGAGCCCTCCCTCTGCTACCTTCGGGACCCAGAAAGGATCCCTTCCCCTATCCCCAGAAAACTATGAGGTGGTATTGAGTAAGGACTTAGTCATGTCCAACTTCTGGCTACTGCAAAAATTAACCCTGTCCTGTCTAGAACCAAGACAAAAAGAAAGAACCTTGACTTTAAAAAATGGTATTTTAATGGATTTGTGGTTTGTTTTTTTTAATGTGAAAAATTAAATAAAAATGTTGAAAAAAAACCCTAGCTGTTTTACTATAGGTAGAAAGGTTTTGCCTTCTCAATGTACCCACAAAGGTGGTGGTTATATGAGAGACTGAATCAGTCATGTAAGTCAGATGTCTGTCAATCCAGAAACATAGCTGTGGAAATTTATATAGTCTGTTATGCTGACTTTGAGAAAGCTCTCTTAATGCCTATGTTCTGGAACAATGTAAAGTCATTAATTGAAAATTCAAATGGTTATGTACCCTCAGAAGTTAGCTGTTCTGCTCCTATATTTTAAGTTATTTTCACTTAGCATAACAAAATCTGTAATTATTCGGAATCAATTTTTCCTCTGATGGCAATTCATTATCTCTTTTAGCATATTATAAGATGGATGAGCACTCTCAAAGCAGTTTTAGATGAGTTAAGAAGTCACCTTTTTTCATTAGAAAATTGTAGCCAGACACCTGTGTTGCAACTTTAAGCTTGTTACTCTTGGCCATCCATCTGAAAGAAAACAATTTATGGCCTAGTGCCATTTAAAAAAAAACAACCTATATTTACCACCCTCCATATCAGTAATAAATATATACAAAATTTACTCTCAAGAATAGCAAACATTTAACCCAGTTGCTCACAATTAGATAAGAACCTATAGGATAAGGGTTGTAGGCAAGTGAACTAGCACGACAAGGAATTATACAACTAGTACCTTCCCCACTACACAGTGATTACAGACCCTGTTACTCCAGAATAAAAATTTCTTTTCAGTACGAAGATGTCAAGCTGGCCTCTCACTATTTAATGAAGCACAGCATGTGCCCAGTGCTTCACTCCTTTTCTCCCTCCCCCATTAGCACGGCTCAGTGTAATTTCCACTTAACACAGATTTCTTTTATGATTATTAATCAATTAAAAAATAGACTGTGTTCTTAAAACTTGCAGTGCTACTGAGGATAAAACTGGCTGTGGTTAACTATAGTAAGATGGTACTTAGATGACCTTTTCTTACATCTTTGATTTCCATTAAGCACATGTTCATTTAAGATGGCTGGGTCAGTGGAGGTCTCTTGTACAAGGTGCTCCTGGTGGCTGAACTAAAGGCCCTGTTCAGGCAAGGAAAGTGCAGGAAAACAGAAGGGAGCCAAAGCAGAGTGCTGGGAGCTTGCAGCAAGGTGCAGGGCAGCCAGCCAGCACAGACCCTGCTACCAGTCAACCACTGAGGCAAACAACAGCACAGACCTTCCATGCTGTACTTACGTTTCTCCTGCACGTAGAGATAGCCTTCCATTGTCCATTGACTTGGTGGTCTGTAATCTTGGTTGGCTGATTTCATTCTTTGCATGAGTCTCTCCACTTCCTGCCTAGTGCTTTCGAAGTTATTCCGAGTCTAATACCCAGAAAAGGAAACAAAAAAAAAAACCCACATTATCTCATGCAAGTACTAAAATAACAATGAACAACTAATTACAAATAATGTCAAGGAGACTGTATTGGAGACCAACAATAGCATTTGCCAGAGACATAAAAGGGGGGAAAAGGAAAAAAAATGCAATAAAGAATAATACTTTTCATCACTAGAAGCCTAGGAATAACATAGCAATGAAGAATTCAACTTAGGCACACAAATGTAAGGAAAACATAGCTGAGAATGGCACCATTCCTCTTTCTGCAGGTCACTAATCTCAGACAGGAGGTAATTTCATATCTTTAGGTATGCTTACACAGTATTTTGCAGACAGATACAGGCTTTCTCTCTATACACTCTGGGATTCTCAGACAGACACCTGCCTAAACTAGAAGCTGCTAACAGTTTAGCCCTAAACCTGAAGTAGTAAGACTTACTGGACCACTTTAGGTACAGTGCAGAAAACACTAGTTTGGGTTAAAGCCAGACTAATGAGTCCAGACAGCTGCAGTTTCTACACACATGGAAGAGACAAACTTTCTGTGTATCCATATCTGCAGTGATACCACAGGTCCTGCAGCTTAGAATAGTCAGGCTACTGGCACTGCCATGAACAAGTTTTGACTTGACAAACACCACAGTTCAGTATAAAAAATGGAAGGTAAGAAACAGCTCACAAGTGGCAGAACTATGCCAAAAGCATGGAAGAAGTGTGTCTGTCCTAAATATCATGTGTGTAACCAGGCATGTAACAAAGAAAACAATTATGGTACTAAGATGGGTTTTCCATATTTTCTTAGATCTATATGCATATAAATGGCTACTTGTTCTTAGTGAATTCAGTGAGGCTAGGGTTTCCCTCCACGCACCTACCATGGGATAGCAGAAGAGAATTATTGTGAGATGCCAGAGCTTTGACTGATTAAATATCAGATATTGAATACTCTGTTCCTATAGGTCAAAGAAAAGAATAAAGATTTTTGTAATGTTTCTACAGAGTCATCTAGAGACTTGAATCCTCACTAGTCAGAAAGATACTCTCAGGACTTTATACACCAGTGAATACTTCCCCTTTTTCATGGGCCATTTGTGTAGTTAGCTGCACAATAGTGTAACAGTATATGTGCTTAATCTTGGTCTTGAGGACAAAACTATTATTAGAGAGGGAGGTATAATTCTAATCTGAATTTTTCAGATTACGTCCTTCAGAAGAAGTATAAATTCAGACCAAATTTAAGAGAGGTAATTTTGAAGCCTTCAAGAAGGACATGCCATAGAAGGAATGTCCCCATTTTAAGAGCTTATCTCCATCTATTAAGTTTTTAATTGCTACTTTTAAGCAGCCAGGTCTTTGAATCAAGTCACAGAAACCAAAGCCAAATGGACACAGAAAGTATGCCACTGGCCAGCTGAGACAGTTAAAGCGACAGCAGGTCATGTTAGGACATGGTGACCTGTTAGGAGCTGTTGTTCTGCTACTACTCCTCTACAGCTGTTACTGCTCCTGCTCTAACCTGTAGGACATTTTTAAGAACAGAAACAGCAGTTTAGGTCAACCATTCTTTAAGACCTGAACACACAATGCAACGGAGAGGAGTACTTTTGACAGCTACAGACAGGCTAAATGCACTTCTCCTTGTCCTCAGCTTGTCTTTACATATATAAATTATTTCATTTCCATCTGGTTTTGGGTGATGCTCTGAATGACAAGTACGTAGAGAACCCAGCTGGCTGTGTGAAGCTATGGATCTAGATCTGGAGCCAGAATTTATACTGCTGTGTAACAGGAGTGACTGATGTACTGATCCCCCCTGTATCTTCATGTATATGTTTTCTGATATATAATTAAAAAAATAATAATATATTGATTCTTCTGCCTAACTTCAGGTCTTCCTCTGCCTCTATAATCCATTTACAACTTCAAGTTGTGCTGACATAATGTTTAGAAAACATTAACATTGAAATTGAATAAAGAAACATATGATTACTTATAATGCCAGTTTTGGTCTGTGCTGTGAGCTCATGCTCCTCTCAGAACTTGCCATATTAAAATAAGTAAATCTCTGGACTGAAGCACATTTTTCACTCTTTCAGTGAAACTGCTGTGCAACACCACTGACCCCTTGTGTCTTTATCTGAAAGTGTCTTAGTAGCAAACAATGCAAAACACAAAATTTGAAAGGACAAGTGGTTGGGATGCTCTACAGACAGACACCATTTGCATTTTGATCCAAAAGCAAAAGGTTAATCATCTAGGAAGTTTAGCCTTAAGGGAAGATGGAGCTACAAACACTTGTGGTATGTGTCTTTCCTTGAAAGAATGAAATGGACTTAACTTTAAAAAAAATTTTGTTCTGGACTTTGATATTACTTGTCAGGAAATATGTGGGGCATATCCAATACTGACATGTTGAAGTTCACTTTTTGCCTTAAAAGCAGAGTGGTAAGCCTTGCTTAAAAGCTAAGTGAGTATAGATATTTTGAACCTACATATTTGTATGTCCTTGGAAGTGTAATATCTGAATTACACAGTGAAACAAGTATACACTTGTATACAGCAGTTATGATAAGTGGAAAAGTATGTTGATTAAATGCATTTTAATTATCTCTGATAGCTATGAAAATTTTTGGGCATTTTGTGCACAAAATGGGATCTTGTACGGCACTGACTACCAAATCCAGAACCAATGTACAGCAGAAGATCCATCTGCTCAGTTGAGTGTAACTCTCTACACAAAAAAGAGATTCTCTCTTCTGGTGAAATTTAATGCTCATGAGAGCTGCTCACCATGGAGGAAGGTCCCACCTACTCTGTAGCAGTATAGAGAACAGCCAGAGAATGGCTTCCCAAGGATGCTTTATATACAGTGGGAATTAGCAGACAGCAGGAGAAACTCTATCATTCTATACCAGCTGGAGCATTTTTGGTAACTCCACTTAGTCCAGAAGGCAGGCCTCATTCTCAAGAAAGCTTTATACAAGTTTATATCGGGACCACTGTGTTTTCTAATAAAAACTTGGCTGCTCTCCTGTTTTTCTTGTTCTTGGTCCCTAAGTTTTGATCTGGAAATCACAAATTTACTATCCAAAGTTATTTGTTGTCAGGAATCTTAATTACATTAACCCTATAAAAAGAATTTTACCTATTGGTATACAATTTGATTTCAGCTTACTAAAACACAGCAAGATTTATAATTTCAATAAAGTGCTATAAGTCTGCTTTAATATCCTGAACTGAAATTAGCAAATTAAGAAGTTAAATTATGTAAATACAAATAATCCTTACATTCTGCAAGTTGAACTGCAGTTGCTGCTTGTATGGTGCAAACTCCTGAGCCAGTTCATATCCTTCATGGTAAAATGTAAATAATCCTTGAAGAAAGGCCAAGAGCTGAAAAGGTAAAATTGAGAAGAATTATACATTTTTAACTCCTGGAACACACTGTGCTTTTACACTCAAAAGCAAAGTTTTGCTGAGAAGGAATCCATGATGAGACCTTAAGAAAGAGAAATGTTACACATGCTTTTGTGTCATGAAGTTGTAATTTCCATAATAATTTAATTCACTATCCTAATCATTTTATCCAGTATTTCAGCTCGAGTCTTTGCTGGTGTGCATTTTCCAAGTTTAAAATTTCAGAGTTCGAGTGTTTTTTCTTCAAAATATTCTTTCACTTTCTTCATAGTACTTGTTTAGTCTATGACCTATTTTCCACAAATGAGACTCTAGAAAGTATGTTTTGGATAGGTTAGCACAACACAAGAAACCCAGACTGTTTCTTCCTGCTCTGAACAAAATGCAAACTCTATCTGCTACGTCTGTGATTGACTCCAACAGAACCACCCTAGTCTGCATAAATCCAGTTGAAAAGTCCTTTTAAAGTTTGCTTTAAAACAACGTTCAAGTAGTAAAAGATTTTAGCTCTTGAATTAATGCATTCCTGCCATCTCTTAGTTTTAAAAGCCTTCTAACTTATTCTGCTTTAAATTTTAAAAGCGTTTTGACATAGCTATAAGTCACCTTACCCGCTGTTAAATAACAAGCATTTCATTCTTATTGTGGACTGCTTTGTTTGTATATATAATTTAGCTTACAAAAAAAAAAAAACAACACAGTAAAGAAAACAGGAAAAAAAAGAAAAGAGAAATTAATTTGGATTTACAATAAGAAAATTTTAACAATAAAAAAGATTCGCATGAGTATATTACACCATTATCATCTGGGCAAAGTAACTGGCTATCTAGGCTGTCTTCTGACTCAGTAAAGAACCACAGGTATTCCAGACCATAATTCTTTTCCTTTTTTCAGACTTCTCTCTCAGGATGGGATGAATGATCCAATGGAAACATCTATCTCCCTTCATTGACTACTGAAGTAGTCCAGACTCGGGCAACAAAAATACCATCATTCATATTTAGTGTGCTTGCTTTGTGTTACCAATACCATAGATTACTGTAAGTGGAATAGCGTAAAGATGTAGTTTTTATTGTGCTTATATTTTCTTTAAATTTACTCTCAGCCCTACTTGAAGAATTGTAGCTAAACTGTTCTGCCTCCTCTCTCCCATTACTCTCTACAAGAGTACTGAGAGCCCGTTCACCTGCCTGCTCCTTTGCCGCATTAGTAAGTTAGAGCAGTTGGAGGGGACCAGACCCTCAGTGCGGGCACAAATACAAGGTATGGCTGGGAGAAGGGCTCTGCCCTTGGTTTTCACTGGGATTGCAGGAGGAGATGAAACCCTGGCCTCAGGCAGAGATGGTGCAAGCCCAGGGCTGCCCAGTAAGCCAATCACTGAGCCTGAAAAACAGAGAAGATCCTTGGACACAAAAGGAGGTTTTTGTGGGGGCCTCTACAGTGGATGTGAATTCCTGAACCATATTCCACCATCAAACAATGAAGGCAATGCAGTCTCAAGTAGAGGGCTCCACATCTTGCATAAATCAATCGCAGCTTAATGTGATTCATCTCTCCAGCCGAAATCATTACCTCAGCTAAGGACTGGACCCTGAAATCATTATTATTAAACTGATTATTCAAGTGTTTCTGAGGAAGGTCCAAATACAACAGTTTATCTTAAAAACCTCAAATTGTGCAAACAGATAGAAAGAGTTCTATAATTTTCTGTAATTCTAGACTATAATTCTAATTCTGTATTTCTGGAAATAACTACTTAAAGGAAAAGAAATAAAACTAATCTTCCTTTTTATGAATAAAGTATAAAATACACAAATTACAACTAAAGCTCTGTTTTGGCTCCAGTTATGTGAAGCCTGTTCTCCACTCTGGTTACTAATCAGTGCCCCCAACTACAGCTCCTTCAGATGTCACAGCACAACTACTCCTGTGCTTACTTTGACTTGGTCCACTCAAAAGAACGTGTGGATTAACATAACCTGCAAGTAGGAGCCTGCTGCTAAACCCACCCCTTTCAGCTGAAGAGATAGTGCAGGAGTAACACTTAGCAAAACTGCAGCCAAATCACCACACTAACACACATCAATATTACAATAAAGAACTAGTGGGACAAACTTTCAGTATGTCAGCTTATGCCTGACTTCTAGAGATCAGTTTAAAGAGCATTTCAGGAGAATAAACTATATAAACTTCAGCTTCAATACCTGAGGGAAAACACTGTACATTGTACAAAACACTTCTACAGAGTACACTGAGAAATACCAAGGAAAACATTTAACACGAGATGGCAGCAAAGCTGAATTTATCTGAAAGCAAAACCAACAGCAGTAAAAAAAACAACCAAACCAAAACAAACAAAAAAAACCCCAAAAAAAACCCCCACAAACCAAAACCCTGAGAAAAATGTGAATTTGTTTTAGTTAAAGTACTTCTCAGGTATTCTGGCAGTTGTGCATTGCAGAGGATCTGGTCTTGAGGCTTTCCTGGTTAAACACTCTCTGAGCACTCAGAAAAATAGGAATAAAAGAAAAGTATTATGCAAATCCTAGATCAGCATTTTTAAGCTCTATGCTGATATGTGGTACTGAGGATGGTATTCACTTCAAGGTACATGTCCCTAGCAGTGGAAAAACAGGAATCAGAAAATTCCCTGTGCCCAATGGGCCTGTGCTGCTAAGGCATCTCCAGAACTACTTCCATTAGAACAGGTACAGCCTAGCATTGTATGGAAGAGATTTAAAAGTCAAGGTCTTTTGCCCTGTATTATGCTTATAGTGGGATTTTCTTTTTGCTGGCATTAGAAGTAGCACTGCTGCTAAAGGCAGGCTCATAATTTTAAAGAAATTAATATTAAATAGAACAAAAAATATTTAAAAAAAGAATAGACAATCAGCCCCTTTTCCTTTCAAAGAAAATTTTCAGAATGTATTTCGAGGTGGTATTCACACATAAAGAGGTAGTTTATTTCATCAAACATCACAAACAATGCCTGATGCTTTCATATCAACAATTTTTCATTTTAATAAGTGTCTTATCATTACCTCATTCTGAGTACCTAATCAGTCACATCATTAAAGACTGAGGTCTGAACTCCGTAATACAAAGCTACTCATCACACCAGAGCCATGAGGATTTCAACATAGAACCCGAAACAAAATCCAACTACTTCTTGAGACTTTATTTATTTTTATGTAGAGCTGCTGACCTCAAGACTGCCTGGTCGTTTCATTCTCACAGGAAGAAGACTGTACTTAGGTTTCGGATAGGGGAGGAATTTAACCTTTGGCCTGCAGCACATCAGCCAAAAGTCCCTGTCTCCCTGTTTTCATTTTATTTATAAGAAGATAGCACTTATTCTTCAGATTAAAGTGAACATAGTTAATAATGTAGAAAATGCAAGAAAGGGAAATTCAGATTTAACGTCCACTGTGAAGTCTCATGAAAAAGCATGCAATTACAGGCAGTGTTTTCCGGTTGGATGTTCTTTTTTTTCTTCTCTTTAAATAAACATTTAACTGACCACCCCTCACATTTCAGACAGTTTACTGATTATGAACTTTGTGGCCTTTCTTCAGGACAAGGAAGTGTTGGCATCACCAAAGGACAAAGCAGAACTTTAGGAAGGTGTTTGCATTGTTTTAACAAGTGTAGCACCCTCAGAAAGCACTGTTGGCTTGGACTAGCTTCTTCAGGATCACAAGAGAAAAGCTAGCAAGACAGATTATTGTCACTTCTTTTGCTTTATTGTTTATCCAGATGTAAATTTGAACACTAATTTGTCCTTCAGAAAAAGCTTAAATTCATTATCTGTACGAAAACCTGAGGTTTTTTCCTTTGGAAAAAAGTCAAGATCTAGGAGGATTGCAAATAAGAATATGTCAGTTACTTACACTAGTACACATTAGCAACCACTTTGATCAAGATCCAGAGAACAAAGAGAAACCTCGGGCCTGAGAAGCAGCTGCAAAAGTCTACTCTAAATATCATAATCTTCTATTCACTGTATGAGGCATTAGCATCTGTACCTTAAAATCTTTCCCAAGTCTCCTTCAGGAAAGAACACACCCAGCTTTTACTGACTTCCACTGTCCTAGCTGTGACCCACCTGGCAATTTTTGCTAGGTTACTTCTCCCACTCTGGTTCTCAGACTGTCTTTATCCTCTGGCATAGAAGAACTAAAGGTCTTGAAAGGATGTTCAACAGATCATTTGTTTTTCAAGTTCTACTCCCACATCACAAACTTATCCTTGTTTTGCATGGGCATCACAGTTTCCTCCTTCATTGCACTAAGAGATTTATTTTGTTAAACTTTCCTCCAGCGGGTCTGTTAACAAGATGTCAGACTGAGAATTATTGGAAGACATGACACTGTGCTGATAAATCAGAAGCACAGGCAGCACATACACTAGAATGACCCACAACATCAGAGATCCTGAGGAGGAATGTCCATATAGACACATCACCAGGCATCTCCTACCATATGCACATTCGTAGAGCACACAGAGGAAAATTAACAATATGACAATCCTTTTGATACCTGATTTTAAAGTGTTAGGCTTTGTCCTTATCTAGATCTTTCATCTAGGAACACGTGCTCGTATTTCCAACATCACTTACATAAACATTAATTTTAGAAAGACTATTTTGAAGTCTTTGGGTTTTTTGGGTTTGTTTAATTTGCTTTTTTTTCAATCTTACAGTACTGCTGATTTGTATTTTAATTTACTTTTTCACATAAGGCATATCTTGCCTTATGGGTTTTAGCAAATGCTCTTATTTCAGCATGTTGTATGCAACAGACTACATACAAAAAATTAAGAGTTTTGAAGATTCAAAATTTTAGAACTGATGTTATAATTTAAGCTCCATTTATATCCAGATTGATTATAAATAAATTCACACCCAAAGTCATAAACTATTACCTGCAAGGCCTATTATTACCCAGTAACCAGAGTATTTCCTGTACCTTCCACTGGAAAATCAAGTATGTCATACTGGGCTGGAATGCCTGATCTGAGACAGTACGGAAACGGATACACTTAAAAGCAAATTTTACCTATTTTAACTATGTGCAGTTGCACAATATTTTCCAATGTACAAGATCGTTTCAATACAGAAAGTTTCTATTACATTAAAGGAGCATAAAATCTTCTATACTAGGGTCAGAGCTAGGTCAAGATTGCTAGATTTTTCCAGGATGTGAGAGTTTTGCAGAAGGAGACAGAGACACACACTCTGGATTAATCTGTGACAGGTAGAAAGATGCTCTTATTTAGGAATCTGAGCAAACTCTTAGTCTCTAAGATTTGGCAGCTGTATGCCATAAAGATAGGATTTCTGAAAGTACTGCTTGCTGAACCCAGGTTCATTAGTTTGCATCAATGTCAAACATTCACTATACAATAGGCTCTCATCTCATGGAAAGAAGGCATCTGAGAAGCTCTCCTTGGTGACACAGGGTGTTAGAGATGTAATTCAACCCATTTCACATTCAAGGGTGCTGCTTCAGTAGTTACAAGGAAGCTGGGAGATGGAGAGAAAGTTACACTTGTCATGCTCCTCTTTGCCAACCAGCGCTCTGCTGTGCTCAGTGGGAAGGGACACATGGCACTGCACCTTCTCTTCTACCTATAGGGGCTATAGGTACTAACTCCACCAGGAAACAGGCCTGTCTGTGTGACATCAACAGCAGTAACTCTGCTACCAGGCCACAGAAATATGCTAGCATATCATACTGAAGCTGCTTTTGGTACTGACAGATGCAGAACAGAGTTAAGAGTGGGGAATGGAAACACAGTCCAGAAGGAAATCCCAGACTTAAATATGGACACTGAAACACAGCTTTATCTTACTCTTTAATGACATGCCAACATACGCTTTCCTTCATGTGCAAAGTAAACTACAGGCAAATGACTCCACCAAAAAAAGATAAACTTACCTATCCTATAGAAAAATTGATTTTTCACTTTACTTCATGTGTAACTCAGAACAATGTCTGTGTATACTGCCTACCCAAAATATTTAAATTAAAAATCTGGCTCAATTTAAGCCATTAAATCATGGTATTAGGAAACATCGATTATGTGTTGCACAGACACAACATTACATGATGTCCCATTAAAATGTTACACACACTTCAAGTCATCAGACATTTCACTTCACAGTAGATACTACGCTCTTACATAATCCTTCAATAAACATGGAAAGTGCCCAAGCCAAGATCTTAATGTCTGTCTATATACAAAGAATCTGCATTCAAAACTTAAAAAGGGGGCAAAAAAATTGATATTTTAAATTCAATTTTCATCTTTAAATGCATGCATTCTAAAGAAAATAGAACATAAAACTTACAGGCTCTACAAATTCAAATTTCTTTTTCTCTTGTACTTCTTGGATTTTAAAAACATATTCTAATGATGCTTCATAGAAGTTCTGATGCTCTCTGTCAATCTGTGTATCTGCCTAAAAGACAAAATTAAATATGGAAAACATCAGTTTAGTCTTGTTAATGCTTTAAAAACAGGTTATGTCATTAACAAACAGATCTTCCATGAGATTACTTTAAAAGTTTCAGAGAGTTAGTTTTCTTTCTGAAAATTAGAATTCCTACTTTAAAAAACTAAATGCAAGTTTAGGAAGTTAACATTACACATTTCAGCCTATGCCTTTTACTTGCTTGTTTTTGGTTTCTTCTTTCTTTTTGCTCTTTAATATTCCAGGTTTTAGGAGAGCCTGGAGGGAAAGAAAGGTGGCAGCAGGTACTTGGTATATGTAAGTTTAGAAAGGAAATAGAAACGAGCAGCATAGGAATCAAGGACAGACAAAAAGATAATTACTTCTATTAAAATATTTAAGTATCATTTGCACTGAAATTGTATCTATTTCTCAAGTTCAAATACCTTCCCAAAAACATATTTTCTTTCTTAAATAGGTTGTCTTTAACAATGACATCTTGCAACTTATTATTTTATAGTATGAGATATATGTTCTTGGAATGTAAACATATTTAAGTCTCCAACCTCATAAATTAAATATATTTCAAGTTTTAATTTTCAAGAGACAGAACTACAAGGCAATACTTGTCAGAAATGCCTAATACCACCCAACATGGAGATCCAGTATCAGAACAGTGTCTTCTGCCTAAATAGCTAAAGAATTAACTCTTATCAGCTGATAACGAGTAATAGGCTTTTATCCTCAATTTAAACAAGCCACAGGAGAGGGAACTAACAGACAAGCAGTGTCACATGTAGATAATGTTTAAAGAAGACATGCAGATTCCATTTTAATTCATTCTTCTTTGTAACAAATCATATTCTCAAGCAAATCCGTTTTGGGCTGTATTAGTTAGATATTGCTCTTCAGACAAAATAGTACCATAGATTAACAACATGAATAACATCACTCCATCTAGTTTTGATGTATGTCAGTTAAAATATAGAATGATACTTCTGTATATTCTCTAGTTTAATTCTGGCATTAAAAATAACAAATGTGGGGAAATTGGGAAAGACTGATGTCTTCCCCTGACAACAAACTATAAACCAGCAAGCACATCATAAAAGAGATTTAGTACTTTTAACAGTACAAAAGCAAAAAGTCAGTGTTTTCCTTCAGGCAGGATTTGGCCATCAATAGCACCATATATAATTAAGATTGCTTCTCTACTCAAGGACAAGCTACTACTGTGATTTGGCTGTACAGGCTTTTAACAATATTGATCCACCTCCCTAGCCCAGTGTTCTAGCTCTGCTTCAACCTGGGCCTCAAGGACATGTTTCAAATCATTCAGTACCAGTATCATTTCCTTCCCATGTGTATTTTAAAAAAATCAGTAAACTAATAATATGAAGCTGAAATCAAACACTCAAAATTCCAATAATGAATCACTCTACCTCAAAATTAACTCTGCCATTTGCCATTCATATAGTGTGTTTGGCTACTGTTTTCTCTGAAAGTCTGTTAATAGCTTTATTTCACAATAATAATATATCACAGTGCTACACAGCTGAACAGAAGCAGTTGCCACCACTTTGGGACATGATCCAGCAATGCCTTGCTCACACAAATGCCACCAATAAGCACTTTAAACAGACCTCAGTTCTCTCATTTAATTGTATATAAATAATGAAACACAGTTTTAGAAATTGTCTCTTTTAGGTTTGCCTCAGAAAAAGTATTTAAACACCTAATTAAATCCATCCCTACTCTGAACAGCATTTAAGCAGGTTGCAGTTGTAATGACACCTACAACAACCAAGTGCCATCTCAAATATGGTTTAGGGCCATAATCACCACCAGTAAACATGGACTAAATCAGAATTCCTCAAATACATATCCTGTAGAAGCTTATGAATTTGTGTTAACTCCAAAGGATTCAGATTTGTAAGAATCACTTAGAAAGTGATTCTAAAGATTCAAAAGCTGAAAGTATTTTCATATTTTTCTGTGACTTCAAACTCCATGTAAAAAATAAAAGAGATCTGATGGGTATGATTTTGAGTCTCTACCTGTATGACATATAGTGAGTAATATTTTCATTGATATAGGCTATCACCCAAATATATATACCAGAACTTCACATAAGCTTGGAGACTGATTCTGGAAAAGATTTCAGAGAAATGAAATCAGAAGTTTATTAGGTTTCTCACATCACTCAATTCTGCCCATTTTCTCCACCACTGTAGGCTTCTGTAGGCAGTGAAAAGATGCTACTATGAAGTTTATTTTTGATGCTAAAGGAAAAAAGCCAGTCACCTGTGCAAACTGCACCAGAAGTCTTGCAGGGTCTTAAATATCCAACATATTTCAGTTAGGTGAATATATGCAAACTACTCTCTACAGAATATGTTTCAACCATCAAATTTCAGATGCCTAATTAAGGTGGTCTCAATTGCTCTCAAGTGCAATATACAAAAGAACCCAACAGAGTACAAGGTCTTTGCTCACCCCAGTACTCTTTAACCCACATAATGTGATGAGGTATCAAGAAACTTCATCAATTCAAGGAAACAGTATTTTTCCCATGTAGCAGTCAAAAAATGGTATTTCCACCTCTCTGAATGTATGACATTGACTCATGGCATGGACTTCCCATCTCCTGCCCTGGGCACAAAGGCCCAGCTGCCAGCACTGCTTGGTTCTTTGCTCATGCCCTGCTCTGCTGTGGGCTGCTCCAACAAACTCCATCCTGGACATACGGGCTATAAATGGGGCTCACCCAAACCACTCAGGATGCAAGTCAACAGCTGTCTTGGATTTCAGGTCAGGAATGGAGCTTGGCCTCCTTTTACTTATAATACAGACCCAGGCCAAAAGTCTCCAAGGTTAACAATACTGGTACTGATTTGCTTTTGTACCTTCTACTTATGGTGGGTCTATGTTGCTGATTCAGCACATCTACGGCTGTAGAAAACTGGGGAAGACAGAAGTGCCAAGTTATGCCCTTTATCCTTTAGGCATCTAGAAATCAGAAAACCTCAGCATCAGGTACAAGATTTTAAATTCAGATATGTCACTTAAGGACACACTGGAAAAAATTATTCTGGTTTTCCATTAGTTTATAGACGTGAGCCACATCCATTGTTATTCTACCACAGTTTATTAGATTCACAGTTGTTACTTTGCACTTCAGTTGCTGCTTTTAGACTGTAATTATTCTCATGCCTCAAGAGGTAAATATTTTATTTATTTTATTTCTACTCTAGAGCAAATTAGTGTTTAAGTTCACTTTTCCACAATTTGGTAAGAATTTCTTTTTTTTTTTTAAGCTGGCGCTTACCCTCTAACAGAACTGCTTCTTCATCAGTACATAAGATATTTGGAAAAAGTGAAAGCTCTGACATACAAGTGGAACAATAAACCAATCCTGCATAACTAATGTCTTATCTAGACTGTTTATTATATAGACAGCAACAGTAATTCAGGCATATAGACATTATTAGAAATTTTTAATTTCTAGGCCTTATTTTATTTGAATTATAATATTATTGGTAAACATGAAAAAAAATCCTACGACATATGATTGAGTGATGGTCACACCTTTGGTGAAAATTCCATCTGCAAATCCTCCTGATTTAAGAGCCACCATGACAACAGTAATCCCATCAAAATTATTTTTAACTACTTTTGGCACAATTCCCAAAGTGTCATTGATATCATATTGCTGTGTTTATTGTAATTTGCTTCAAAGACAAGTCATATTCATTTCTACCAGAATACAAAAAAGCCCTGGAATCCTCCTGTTAAACTAGAAGTCTTCATGTTTGGGTTTTTTTTTAAAAGAAAATAATTAGCTGTACAGACTGTTCAAAGCTGGAGTTATAGATACAATTTCAGGGCAATTTCAGGTGCCTCAATCTCAGAATAAGATAAAAATAAGGAAAAAGAAGCAGAAAAGAGCATCATTAAAGTGATCTCAGTTCAGTCTTCTGGATTAGAATTTATGTGAAATAAAAGCACAATTTCATCAGTTAATATATTAAATAGGAAACCTAAAAGCAATTAATTAATTGGCTTTCCAGTATTCCACATATAGCTTATAAAACTCACATTTTTATAGTACTAATATAATTCTATTGCTGCAACCAATAAACATTAGCTGTACTTGAAAGACATAAAGTTGCAAACACAGAATATTGCTTTGTTCAAATTTTTAACTCTTATCTGGGTCTTATTCATCCCAGTCAAGAATTTATAGTCACAATAAGTACGACTACCAGAAACCATCACAATTTCACATTAATAAACTACAGCATGTCTTGAAAAGAACCAGTTTGTTATCATGATTTCTATGCAAATGTGAAATTAGGTAAGAGGGTGTTCAGTTCTTACATCTTGCAAATGAGATTCTTTCTTCTTCGCTGACAAATTTAAGTGCTTCTCTAAGATGGAATAATATTTCTCACTTTCCTTGTCAAACTTCTTCTTCCCATCCTGAAAAACAAAACATTCCCAAGTAAAATATTTGACTGAATATCACAGCTCACTTAAATTAAAAGAAATAGCAGGTGCCAAAATATGCCTCATTATAAAATCACTTTTTGTTGGTTCCACTATTTTTAGGGTTTAATTCTGAGTTGGACCTAAAGATAGTAGGAGATCTGCTTCAATTATTAAAAGCAATAGTAAGAAGGATTTTTTGCATAAATAACAAACCCATACAACAGACTCGTGTGGTTTCCCATAGTAAATATACATGAAATTTTATGTAAGTGGTATCTTTTAAAGTAGGCACTTAATACAAAATAATCTTCCCCAAGTTTTCTAACTGCCACACTGCNAAACAAACCAACAAAAAAACCCCAGCTGTGGAGGACATAAGTGAGTATAAAAAATGTGATAAAGATATAGGCCTATTCTTTACATTTAATACTAATACACTTATTTTCCACCCACACTCCTAAAATATGAGGATGATGTAAAAGGTTATGTGTGGTTGCAAAAGGAAATTGGTCCAAAAGTCTGTTTCCAGTAATATTTCAATTTGTCTGAATATTTAAGCTTGTCTCATGTAAAAGTTATCCTGCCTTTTTCCTTTCCCACTCCTCTTTGTTTTTCCCATCATGTGCAGCCAATCCTCACATTTCTACCGTAAACCTATTTTGATACATAATACTAAACAGAGCTACTACTTTGAGTAAATTAAGAAACATCTTATTTTCTGCAAACAAATTCAGAATTCATACTACAAAACTTTTAAAACCTGCTGTTCCGAAATTTAAATCTGAAATTCAAGAAAAAGATAGGTTTCTCAAAAGCTTTTCCATTCTTCAAGGAGTGCCAAATTCCAAGAAATAGGAGAACTGATTGAAGCTGATATTCCATCAGAGTATTATTAATGATAAATCTATAACTTTTAATTATAAAATGATATATTTCCTAAATAAAAGCAACTTTCTACCAGTGATTTTTATAATCTTAGTTAAGTCCTAATGATTAACAAGTTGAATATTATGAGAAAACAAAAAAAGCTTCAAGACAAACAGTCCTACTAACACATGTGCAAAAGCTATTAATCATCGAAAAACTAATTACTGGACATCATGCAGTAACATCAGGTCATTTTAAGAACTGTAGTTACTCTCTTCCTGACCCCTTTCTCCCTAGAAATTTTTATATACAAAAACAAATAACTAGCTCGCATTGTAGCACCACCCTGTTTTCCTCAGTCATATCATGGGAAAGTCAGGTCAGTCAGAGAAATAAGAAATAGGAGGAAGATTTTAATGACATGAATTAAAATTTATCAACCAGCTGTAACACCAAACCACTTACTGATTAGCTCCAGTGACTAAATCTTACAACAGTAATTATACCAGATTGTACAACACATCATATACTTTCTATCCTGCAAAAAGTTCACATTATATTTAGCATGAAAAACACGCACAATTTAATGTTTTCACTACTTTACAACAGATATATCTTCAAAAGACACCAGAAGGAAAAGAAGGCACTTGACTCAACAAAATATTAAACAATACAGAATAACTACTAATGCTTTCTGTATTTAATTACAGATAAGCAGATACCAGGACAAAAACGTAAAAAAGGAAAAATAAAAGACTGTATTTTGTTTAGCAAGTGAAAAGAAGCCTTAAGAATTATCTTCCAAAACTTTTTCCAAACACATTTTTAAAAGAGAGAAGGCAGAAGGCCAGATAACTTGTGGTAAGTAACTTGTAAGTCAAGAAATCAACTTCTGTGGGACTGAAATCATAGGTCAGTTCCACAGCCGCAGTTTTATTGGAGAATACTCAATGCCAGGTCTTCATGATGAAGCAAGAGCAACCTGTGTATCTCAACAGCATGACCAAAGGTGCTGTGTATCTTAACAGCACCTTTGGTCACAAACAGAAATTCAGTTCAGTTGATCACTGAATAAAAGGTGACGTTTGTTACATACTGTCTTCTGAGACAATGATGTTATGTGCTGGAAATATGAATCAGATTATTTTAAAATCCAAGTGACAAAGGTGTTAAAGTTATCAACTTAAGGAAATACTCAAGTTAAGGGCAAACTTGATGCAATAAAAAATGTCAAGAGAATTACTTCTTAGGTGTTTTTTACCCCATGTAATTGTAAAGTGGGAAAGGAGTCTGCCTGATTGCAGTATTTAAGCCTTTGGTCACAAGCTACTGCAGTTCAGTGGTGGATACCCTGTCCACTAGGCCACCTACCTCAGAAGGTAACTTGACACACTTTGACAAATGAGGCCTGGGTGCTGATAGCACATTCTGCACATTTGGACTTGATATTGTGCTTGCCTCTGCTGTCTTAGATGTCAAACCAAAGGAAAGAGCCAAGGAGCCATGGGCAAAGCTCCCACAGGATTACCTATTTCAGACTGGGATCTGCCAGCCCAGCCCAGTTCTTCCATCCTTCTTTCTTTCCCTAGTGGATTTATGATACAAAGAGTAGGTATTCATCTTGCCTTGTGAACTATTTGTCTCAGAACCAAGGGGATCGATAGGTAATGAATAACCCAAAGTCTGGTTAGCCACTTGAGCTCATGTTGACACTAACAAAACTTCTACTAACAAGAGCTGGAAAAGAGTCTGAGGTCTCAGCTGCCCGGTGACAGTCAAAGAAAAAGCTGTGACAACAGGACTTCACCATCTGAAATATCTACATACAGCGCATCAAATACATGTCAGTGCCAAGAGGGGACTATTGATACACCCAACGTGGCTCCCATTGCACCAAATCCAATTGCTTTTATTTTCTGCTATGATCTATAACAAAACCTGTGATTTACGTATCACATCCTCTCTTTATACGTAAAAAGGAAAACAAAAAATTAAACGATCACATCTTAACAGATAAGCCCCGCCCTGCCTGCAAAGAACAAGAAAAAAACAAGTTCAAATAAACTAATTGTTTGCTAGTCTAGATACAACTAAGACATATTGTATCTCATGTGAAGCTTTATAAAGATCTCCATGGCACCATCCATAAGGAAACAAGGAATTTGAAGGCTCTCACGGTCTTCTGCCAGCCCTCTACCAGACTGCACCTCTAAACTGCCACAGATCTGCTCAGCCACTGCCTCCATAGTTTTTTATACCAGTTACGTTAAAGAGAAAACTACAAATTGGAGCTTGCCTGTCACCAGGACAACTTCTGGCCCAAGTGCAGTGTTTTCAGACACAGCACATGTGATCAGCTTCTTCCTCCTTTTTCAGATTTTAACTTAACAAGACCTTCTTCCTTCAAAGGCAGAAGTTGACAAAGTAAAAAGACCAACAGAAGCAAACTGTGAATAAATATCTCTTGGCAATTTGGACTGCATTAGCCTTTACTCAGTGATACTCCCGGGAATAAGTTTACAGCAGGACAGTGTTTCTCGCATTGCTCTGATTACTCAGACATGTTTCTGGGAAAAGTATAAAAAATACTGGCCCCAACAGGTGAGTGAGTTTCCTTTGCTTGGAAGGTCGTCCGCTGTGCCAGTAAAACCCACATATTTGGATGTATTGAAGGCTCTGAAATCTGTTTACTTAATAAAAATTAACAAAAAAAAAGATACACTCAGAAGCAGGTGATTCATGTTCTGGATGAGAATAAACATTTCAGTTTATGCCAAAATAGCTCTTGTCTCACACTCAGTCAGTGACTCACAGCACACAGGCGCATCCTAAGTGGAGTCACAGACTCAGCTTATTCCTATGTTAGCCTGTTCTGCCGCCCTCAAAACATACAACCACTGCCTAAATGAATTATCTGAATCCTGGTCCCAGCAATCTGTGCCCATAAGACTGAGAAACCTACTTTTCCACCTACTAGGAGGTTTTCAAAGAAAGTTTCCATGCAAAACCATCTCCCCAAAGTTTAGGAGAGAGATGATTGCTTTTGCCTACATTCCACATTGGATCAAACCCCAAGGAGAAAAGATGTGGTTGGATAAGAAAGCTTGTGCTGCTCTGTTAGCAGAACAGATTGCACCAGCCATGACACAAAGCTTAAGGCACGTGGCCATGAGGAAAATGGTAATTCCTGACCTCTGTACTGTCTCTTATTCCCTTCAGACTCCAGCTTTCTTTCATCCTTGCACATCTTTCCTGCAACTAAACCTCATCCTTTCTCTTTGCCCTGGAAAAGTATCAACCATTTCTTTCAAAATATCAGCTAGAACATATGAAAAAAACTCCCACCCAAAATCCATGTGAGATAATTAGGAGGGTGCAATAAAAAAATCTATGCACAGAAAAAGAGAAATTACAAAATATTAATTCTCAGCGTGTTTTACGCCAATATATAAGTCATCAACACCTTTTGTCTAGACTAAGTCCTGCAGATTCTGAACACTGCAAATGTCTCTGTATAGTTGTTTAACCACTCTAAGGTGTGTCAAGCCTTAAATCAATTCAAAAATATTTACAGTTTGAAAAGCTTCAAATTTCTAGGACCCCCATTAGGAAGGCCCTTAACCACACATTTGGCTCACAGCACTTAAAGGAGCCTTACTAACTGCCAGTACACTCTTGAGAGACCTAAGGCATGTAATACTGGATCCAGGTTTAATTCCTCGTTTTATTCTCTCTGCTCGTATTTCCTGCATATTTTTATTTCAAAACTGATTAGACAACCTCCAAAAAAAATTATCTTTTCAGAAATAAATTTTGCTTGAGATACTTCTAATTATAGGCATGCCAGTTAGAAGTTTAACTCAAAAGGTATTTTTGTATTTCTCTTGTTTTACAAATTTTTATGGCTGCGAAAAGTCCAGACATCAATTGCTGAGAAGTTTATTAAAAAGTTTCTCCTGTTCAGAAAGATTTTGATTGCATTTTGTAAATAATCATATACGTGCTACAAATCATTGGCATGATTCCTACAAATTTTACCCACTAGCTGTATTTTTAGATATAAAGTAGAAAGAGTTGTTATATTTTGAACCTGACTTTCCTTTTCCAGAGGAAACATCAAGATATCTGGTATTTTAATAATGGTCTACCACTACTTTGTGTGCAGTATTTAATGTCAAAATATTTACATGTATCTTCAGAATTATTACATAAAATATTATTCGCTATTTTTCCAAAAAGGGCCTCTGCCATCCTTCTTATTAATTTCCCCCTTTTTCAGCCGCAATAACTTCTGGTGTTATATTTATCTATTAGCTACATCTTGTATCTGTCCATAAAGAAATTTTTAAACTCTTTGTTGCAAAATTAATATTTTACACTTAAACAAGCTAATCCTTAAAAAACCCCACCAAAACATTATCCTTGTTGAAACCATAAAATAAACATGTTTTGCAAGAAATTATTTTAAAAGGATCAAGAAAGGAAATTAAACCAGAAATCCAGAAATCATTGCAAAGAAACTATTTAGAAAAAAGATGTCAATACCTTGAAAAGAGGAGAATACCTTAATTAGAAAGCAAGTGAACATTGTGAAACATGGCCATGATGATTTCTTTCTTCCCCTCACACAGAATTAGTACATACTTTTTTCACCAACTCAAACTGAGGTTTAGAAACTATAGAAAGTGGCACAGAAATACAACAGTAAGACTTGAATATAGATCAAGTCAGACACATTTGTCAGTTGAAGAACCTGAAGGCAACAGTGAACTCCGCGGAGATCAATTAAAGCCACATCCCTTTTCTTTCTCTTTGACAACAACTGCAAAAACATTGATTTTTGCAACAACAGACTGGAGATGGTTCATTGCTAGAATGTTAGACTTCAAATATATTTTCTCGAAGCCACCTTTTTCATTACCTCCCAAACAAAAATTCAACTCATATTTCTACAAAGTTAGTGGGATTTTGTTTGGAGTTGCAAGTTTCGGGACCATATCTGCTTACTAAGTAGCAGGACAAACAAAAGTAGAACTGTAGTCTAGAAAATAAACTAAACTTAGTTTTGGAAAGACTGATTTGAGCTAAGATCCTATGGACTTCTTGGAAAATGTAAAATCTCAGACTCTCACAACTTCTCCTTTGAGGAGAAAAAAAGTAAATTCACCTTCCATTTTATGTTGCCTGAGGCTTTGTTGAGCATTCTCATGGAAGTAGTCGGTGAATTGCTGGGTTTTGGTTGGTTTTAATAATATTGAAATTATCATTGCCATCTGAGACCACAGGGTGTGTTTTGATAGATGCCTGGATGGGAAGAATTTATTTTTTGTAGAAATTCTGATTTGTTATGTGAATTCTAAGGGTTCAAGATAAAGTTGAAAGATGTCACAAGCTTTTTTTTCCAGAAGAAAAAGCGAAAAGTTAATATAAAAGCTGTTCCCTCCTCATCTTCCTCCAAAACAGAATTTAATGTATTGTTAGGCTATAGGGTTTCCTCATAAGAAAGTCAGAAAAGTTAAAGGACATGGTTTATGTATCATCAGCAAATAATATGAAGTGAAGCAAACTTGTACCATAGTTCATAAAGAAATCCCTGTTGACGGACATAAAATAGGGTTAATATAGTAATAAATTGTGTCTTATGTTCCTCATAACTGCTAGTGAACTGCTTCCAAATTGAAGCAGAATGCATAATGTAGAAAATTAAATGTCCAAATGACTATAAATCTTAAAACCAATTCTTTACTAAAAAAGAACAACCATATGCAAACCATGATGATTCAGAAAACAATATAGTGTAAGACACAAATAATTATAATAAAAAGAATATACTGCAACTATGAAGTATAACAAGGCAATAAACTGGGAATACAAGACTGTTTAGCAGCGTTAAAGCTATGAAGACAGATATTAGAAACTGGCAGTTTAAAAAATAACCTCAATTAAAATCAGGTAAGGAATACATAAAACTGAAATATTCTTGAAACAACCCAAAACTAATTTAAGTTTAACTGGAGTTCACATCTGTGTAAAATACTGAATAACCTTGCAAGAGATAATTTACTTTCGGGTTCATAAACTTTTGAAGAAAAATTTCTTTCCCCTCTGTAATACCTTTTGAGATCCAAGTATCAGGTACCTTAAAAAGTGTATTTTGGATGAGGAGAATCCTACAGCCATTTCTTAATAATTCCCTATGTTATTCCACCAGATGTTTTCATATTAAAAAGCAGATACTATTAAATGAGAAAATGTGTTTGTAGGATGTCATTTGTTTTTCTCCAAAAAATTCCCTCTTGAAATGGAAACAAAAATATTACAAGTTCCCAGCATTGCTGTGAAAAGACATGCAAACCTGCCAGTACTGTCAGGTCACAAAGCAGGACATATTAGACTCCCTGTTATTCAGCTGCAGAGCTGTCTTGAGTTTATTTGGCATTTCCCGATTCCAGGAGTAGCTGCTCTATGTCTGGGAATCTGCTAAATCCCTGCCCAAACAGCAGGACTGGTAAGTCTACACACGTAATCTAGTTTTATTGCTTTACTGTCTACTAAATATGAAGTATTTTTTGCTGGAATAGTTTACTTAGGATATTACCAAGTTACTGCTTAAATAATATGGAGAAACCCCCTAGAACAGCAGAAACTGACTTACTTTTCTCTGCATCAGGTTTAGTATAGCTTTCTGAAGTTTATCATATTTTATCATAACAGGAAGAGTTTTGCTCCTGTACAAAAGCTTGTGACTTTAAATGATTTCAAAAACAAAGTTAGTCACACTCTTTAGGAACTCATGAAGAGGCCATTTCATCTGCACAGTTAGCAACATCTTTGCTTCGTGCACTTAGAGCGAAGATAAAGAAAAAAGCTGCAAAGAACATAATGTCATTCAAATAAAGCAATTCCAACAGACCAGCCTAAAACTTCACATACTCACTGCTTTTTAGTTTAAAAGCTGCAGATAAAAATATCTTTCTTAACGAGTCATTTCTTTTTTTTAAACACTCTTTGGGAATCTCCCATCTATGCCAACCAATCAGCCAACATCACTGATCCCAGTGTGCCAGCAGCACATTCAGCACCACTCATGGTCCCAGGGCACCTCCGACGTCATCGCAGCAGGACTGCAGTGCTGACCTGGGGAAGAACTTGAGGCGTGTTATGAGACATTTTTTAGATTAATACACAAAACTGGAAATGGTGCTGTTTACAGATATTTTGGGGGAGAAAAAAAAAAAAAGGAAACAGTCTGAGGTCAAAGTCAGGAGTGATTTTGTTTCGTTTTGTTTTGAAAGCATCTATTTTCAGAATCCCTTTTACAACACTGATAAAAGAACACAAACTATCACTTTGGGGTGAAAAGTTATGCCTCCCCAGTGGCGTTTTAAGCTCACCCAGTGCTCTCAGATTACTTCTTGGGGGTGGGTGTTTAATCTTCTCATCGAGACAAGAATCTGAGACCACCCCTTCTTGGCAAACACCACAGGAACAAATGGTTCTGTGGTAGCTACTAAAACATGACAGGTCTTGAACTAACAAAACTGCTTTATTCAGTGGAAAGATGGATCTCTTGATTCTTCCATATCTACCAAGACACAATAAAGTTTCAAGAAATTATGTCCATTTTTCTTACAGTACAGAAGGGATTCTTCCCAGATACAACCACTCCCTTCACTTGGAATAGAGCTATTTCAGAGTTTGCTTTACCAAAAGCAAAGTTGCTATATTGGTAAGAGTTTCAAATTTGTATATTCCCAGGCCCCTGCAGAATCTGCTGCATAGAGAGAACAAGATACTGGATGAAGGGAAACCTACAGCATTACAGCTGATCAAATGATTTTCTTTTTAGAACAGAAAAAGGCAACTCCACCATACGTATGGAATAAAGACCCATAGACCCCACATCATCTGAGAAATGTCCAAACAATGCCCAAACTGTAACTATAACCATAAATGTTTTTATGCTGTTAACTACACTATGAAAGGAAGGGAAGCAATACAGAAAGAGATCTTAATTCTCCCCAAACTGCTAAAGAAAACCTCAACATGTTACAGAATAAGATTAACAGATGAATTCATACCCATGTATAAAACCTCATGACTTAAGCATTAAGTGTTCAGTACAGCTGTGGCACTATTCAACACCCACAAGCACAATTCTGAAATAATCCCTGTAGGGTAAGAGAATGCAGTTGCCTTTGTCAAAACATAATGAATTTGGTTTGATAAAGGATGCTAAAACTCAGGATGGAATCTAATTTTGAACAAGGGGAGGAAGAGGAGGGGACTAGGTGCCTTTGAGCTGATGAATGAAGACTGATACCTTGTGCAGGGAGCAGAATACCAAACTCTGCTTCTTTAAGTCCTGTCCTGCTCTTGTGCCTGGGCAATTGGCCACTTCCTGTATTTCTCTTAAATCCTTCTTGAGACTTTTCAAGTCTCATCAACAACTTTGAGACCTGTTTTTCAGGTGTGAGACACGATCCTGTCCAAGCAGTGGCCAAGAGCAAGGCTAGAAAGAACATAACAGGTGAGTAGAGCTACTGCACTCTATTTGACAAATCCTCCATGCCCCCAAATACTCATTAAGAAGTTTAGTTCTCCTGTGAGCCGGAAATTAAGTTTGAAGGTCAATGTCTTTGTTCATACTTTTGATCACAGCTCAGGAGTCCAGTAGGATTCTAGCAGCTGTGCAGGGTCAGGATGCAACCTTCCTAAGTCCTTCCTGTGACACACACTACAATAGGTTGCAGATTAGTATGAAAAAAAGCCTTGATGTAATTAGAAGATGTCCAAGTTTTCATGCATTTTTATATTCTTTTTCTCTTTTTTTCAGTAAAAAGGCTGATACTACTTAAGTTTTTTATTTTATTTTTTGTTTTACTAGCTGTAGATTTTAAGAGAATAAATGGTTTTTTTAGCCAAGAAAGGTACACTGCACGCTCACTTAAACAATTCCACTAATTTACACATTTATTCTAAGCCTTAATTCTTATATGTTATGGCAGAATAGTAAATTATTTACCAATTTACTACAGGGGACTAATTTATTTATCCTTAATTTATATCTGTTTTCTTTACAATGCAAATTAGAATCTTATTAAACTGCAGAAAAAACACAACACAGCTTCAGAAACTGGTTTTAGTCAGTGAGCAGTTAATCACAGTCACTTATAACAGAGAGGCTGCATTTAACAGAATTTATTAAAACTGATTATGCACATAACATTAACTGTTGTCCTCACAAATACCTGTAGTTAACGGACTGAACCAACAGTTTTTAATCACTGTGTCCACAATCTTTTAGTAATTCAAATGGAAAGAATACACTAAAAGTGAAACAAGCTTTTAGGATTGTTGTCTTCTTTTTGTTTGCTCTTTCTGTTAACTTCCTAAAAGTTTATCAACTTTGAATGAAAGAGTAATTGATCTGAAGCAAACTGGAATGAGAAAATAATTTTGTTTCATTTGCATGATGGCAAGAGCTGTCCGAAGAAGACCGGTCACTTCAAAAAGACTCTGGGTCCAGGTGCTCAGCCAGGGTTGTCTCCCAGTTTAATAGTTTGGCCCTGCACAGGATAAAGTAAGACTTTCTTAGATGAAATGTATGCATACTGGGCTCTTCACCACTGTGTTTGAAACTTCCTAAATATTTCACATACACAAGTGTAGGAGAAGCAATGGCTAATCATACTGGCATTACAATTATTTTGATCGATGCAAAAAAAGGACTTTCACTGCTTGATATTTCTCTACATTTATTTGAATAAATAAGGGAAAATACATCTGATCTATTTTAAAACTAATTTTATACTATACATTTTCATTAAATGCAAGTTCTGATTTCTCAGTTCTTGCATTTTTTTAATACTAGTTTAAGTAAAATATCAGATTAGACAACATATATGGGATTATTTCTCAAATAAAATGTTCTAGGACCAAAACCTTGTAATGAAATGTATTTATTAGTGAAATTCACAACTTTCACAGTTCAGAAGCTTTAATCAAAACTTGAGGATTTATGTAAGTAAACAAAAAGCCAGAGAGAATTTGTACTTCTCTGCCTATCAGAGATAGATGCCTGTTAACCTATAATACCTAAAGAGTATTGTCACAAGTTATTTATTAGTACAGCAGAGTTTTTGGTATGCAGCTGTTTCATGACCATTGAGTAGCCTCAGTTCCTCATGCTCAGTTATTTAATCTTAAACTTTATTCCCAATCCTCCAGTCCTCCTCCTCTATCTCAGCAACCTATGACAATACCACCAGATTTTTTTTATCTGGTTATTACCAAAAATAAAACAACAGACTGATCTCAAATTGCCCCACAGGATCTTCTAACTGGTGACTTCCCTCTAACCAGACAGTCTCTCCCATAAACAAAACTCACTACCCTTTTCCCAGGAGCTAGTTCTTCTGACAGACTGGGTTTCTCATACTATGCCCCATCTAAACTACATTACAATGGCTCATGTAGAGTGTTATAAAAGCCTGGCTGAAATAGAAATAGGTTTGATCCTCTGAATTTCCTTGCCTACAGAATAAGTTATCAAAAAAATATCAGGTAACTGGTACTAAGCATTTTTGAGAAACTGCTGCATTTTAACTCAAAATATTTGGCCATCAATAATTCTCCCTGCCTGTCCTCTCTTTGCACTTCCTCCTCCTGGCCCTCTCCCTCCATGGTCCAGACTGACATTAAACACACCAAATCCAGTGGATGCAAATACCAAACCTTGAGTGACAGATGCCACTTGTAATGAAACACTTCCTCCTGTACCTACTACAGCAAGGTCACTAATTTTTCTCAGTTAAAGGACAACAAGTGCTATGATTTGATCAGATACTGAAGAAACTGGTTCACCAAATGGGCATTCTGGTATTTCTAACCATCTTAGATATCTGTCTAAAACTCTGCTTTGACAGCTTTCTGACAAACCTTAAAAAATGGGGGGTTTTGTTTGGTTCATGCTCCTCAACTTCCAGACAATCCAAATTAAACACAGAGAGAACATGCTACCACCCGCATGCCTACATGTGAAGATAGATGTGAGCAAAGATGCGGGAAAATTAATCCCAGCAGTGAATATGGATTTGTTTCCCAAGCAGAAAGGAATTCACAGCTTTGAATAAATGAACAAAATTAAATAATGATAAAAACTAATCCTCCTGGCCAAAATAAATTATTTTACGAAACAAACAGATGGAATTGTAAGGAGGAAACAAAACTCTCCCTTTAAGTCTTAAAACCAAAATTGCTTCTGTTGTCTTTAATCTGATTTAAGTTGTATTAAAGGTCGGTGAACACTGGAACAAATATTGCTAAATACTGTACTCAATGGATAAAAAGAAAGAGGAAGGTTTGGCTTTATTGTCCATAACACATCACACAATGAGCTCACCAGAGTTACCAGCTGGGGCCTCGCAAACCACATTGACCAAATAAGGCAAAAGGCTTCGTGCCTGGAATCCTTTCCTAGTTACCTCACCCGGCTTCTGCTCGCCTTGCTACAATAATTGGAGAGGTCATTTTTTTAAACTCAGATGGAGTAAATCAACAGGCTGTCCAATGCAAAGCTGGGTTTGTGTAGTCTCTGGAGAGAACTCAGCTTTATTTAAACTGAGTGTGTACAGAAAAGGAATAACTGAAATATGTGCAATAAAAACAGAAGAGCAAGTAGTATAAATCAAGAAGAGCAAGTGATGTAGATTTGTATATTGCTGGTTAGATTACAAACACTAATGTTTTATGGGGAATGTTTCTCAAATTTGTTGGGCACCTTCAGGTTTTTGAAGTGCATGTGAAAAATTGGTCTTTAATGTTATTCTTGTGATGTTCCAAAAACACTCGAACTTTGAACTCTGAGTTTATACTGTGCTTGTATTTAAAATATAGCTTTGTAATGTCAACAGGATATATTTTATCCTCGATATTCTTTTTTATTTCTGTGACCATATTTTTCCCTAAACTCATTATAGTTTTGAAGAAAAAATTAAATATTCTCATTCTCTATATTAAAAACATCTACAGGATATTCATCGTGGTAGCAAAAATCTTGTAAACTTACTTATTACTAAAATAAAATGGTAATTCTCATAATTTATAACATTTTCCCCCTTTTTCCCTTGGGAGGGTGGGGTTTGCTCGTATTTATCTGCAACTGAATTTTATCTGGTGTTTTATAAAATAAAGAAAAAAAGCCCAGAAATCACTTTTAAGTGCTCTCTCACATAATCTTCTCCCCAGCAAAATCCGACAGTAGTACCTAATATAATTTCCTGTTTCATATATTGGTAACATGACTACCTAGTAATATTTTTCTTCCAAAATTTGGAAACACAGCTTAACAGGGTACTAAAATTTATAAAGTCATGTCCGATTAGAAGTCAGAGTCCGATCAGAAGACAGAGTCCAACACCCAACAGCTGCTTGGATCCTTAGTTACTGCTAACACTGCTAATGCTAAAGGCATACCAATCTCGTGCTTCTATACCCAATCTCTTGAAATGTTTGTCCATAAGATATTATGATGCAAATTAATTGCAACGTGACAGCTCTAGAAATGTGACATTACATTCAGCTATCCTGTGGTGTTTGCACCATCCACAGAATCACAAAGTCACAGAATATGCTAAGTTGGAAGGGACCCATCAGGATCATCAAGTCCGATTCCCAGCCCTGCACAGGACACCCCAAGCTTCACACCATGTGCCAGAGTGTTGACAAACACTTCTTGAACTCTGTCAGGCTGCTGCTGTGACCATCGCCCTGGGGAGCCTGTGCCAGTGCCCAACCACCCTCTAATGAAACCTTTTTTAAATATCCAACATAAACCTCCCCTGACTCAGCTTCAGGCCATTCCCTCAGGTCCTGTCACTGGTCACCACAGAGAAGAGATCAGTGCCTGCCCCTCTGCTTCCCCTCATGAGGAAGCTGCAGACTGCAATGAAGTCTTCCCTCAGTCTCCTCTTCTCCAGGCTGAACAGAGCAAGTGATCTCAGCGTCTCCTTGTACGGCTTCCTCTCCAGACCCTTCACCACCTTCATAGCCCTCCTTTGGACACTCTCTAATAGTTTCCTGTGCCACTCAGTATTGTAGCACCCAGAACTGCCCGCAGCACTGGAGGTGAGGCCGCCCCAGTGCAGAGCAGAGTGGGACAATCCCCTCTCTTCCCCGGCTGGCCATGCTGTGACAGGGCACTGCTGGCTCATGTTCAACTTGCCATCGACCAGGACCCCCAGGTCCCTCTCTGCAGCACCTCATTCCCCAGTCTGTCTGTACATCCAGGGCTGTTCCATCCCAGGTGCAGAATCCCACATTTTCCTTGTAGAATTTCATCTGGTTGGTGACTGCACAGTCCTCTCATCTGTCAAGGTCTCTCTGCAGGGCCTCCCTGTCTTTGAGGGAGTCAAAAGCTCCTCCCAGTTTTGCATCGTCTGTGAACTTGCTCAGTATCCCTTCCAGTCCTGTGTCCAAGTCATTTATGAAGATGCTGAAGAGCACAGGGAAGCGGATGGAACCTTGTGGAACCCCACTAGTGACAGGTCACCAGTCTGATGCTACCCCACTCATTAAAACCCTTTGTGCCTGACCTATGAGCCAATCCTCACCCACAGCATGATGTGTTTATTCAGCTGAATGCTGGACATTTTGTTCAGAAGGATCCTGTGACAGCATGGAAAGACTACATCAACCAGCTTCCCTTAATCAGCTAGGTAGGTTTGCTTGTCATTAAAGGAAATCAGATTTGACAAGCAGGACTTTCCCTTCATGAAGCCATGCTGACTGTCAGCAATGACTGAATTGTCTTTCAGGTGTTTTTCAATACCTCATAGAATAATCTTCTCCATAACTGTACCAGGCACTGAAGTCAGACTAGCAGGCCTGTGGTTTCTAGGCTCCTCCTTCTTGCACTTCTTGAAAACTAGGACAACTTGCACCAGATTCCAACCAGCTGGGACACCTCCGGTTTCTCTTCAGAGAGCAACATGTACACAGAAACGTTTTGGGGTTTTGGGCAGGAGAGGGATGACAGAGAAACAGAAGCAAGTTTGTATTTGATATGAATACCATTCTACACACTGTTGTAGACTAACACTACAGGGAAAAAAACAGCTCACACCTGCTGTAGACCTTGTAAGATCCACTCAACTGATGTGTCTAGAAAAAACCACAAATAAAAAGTGACATTCTAAGTCTTCAGTGAAACTTGCTGCTAAAATCCAAACAACAAGAAAACATCTATATGTTTCGTTTGACTATCAGCATGGATCATCCCAGAGGAGTTCAAAGAGCCAAATCTCTGTGCAAACCTTCATTAACCGCAGATAAATAACCAGCAAGCTCAACTCATTCTGTATTTATAAGAGTTCATAAATGCTCAAGGACTGATCCCAGTGAACCAAAGTAGGGGTAAGCAATCTGACCATGTTCTCCAGTTTACCAATAATGGGTTTCACAAAGGCCAAATTTCTGCTCTATTTCATATGGGTCTCATTATTCTTAGATCATACGTTGCTATTTTGTAATTACTAGAAAAACAATACTGAATGTAATTAAGCTCTGACTTGTTTGTGTTGATACCATTTAGTTAAAGGCCAACTGTTCCAATAGCTTCCACTGAAGAAAATCAATTCAAAGGCAAATATATCACACTTGGTTATGACGGTGTTCTGAATCTCTCATTTCTGAGTTTGGCAGTTGAACTCCATGTGCAGTGCTAGAAAATATGTATGTTTGACATTTTATAAAACAATGACCTGGGAGAGCTCTCTTTAGGGTATCCATGTGTCAAGCCAAGTATCCTGGACTCTCCAAAACACACAGCACTGCATAATAAAGTCCATTAGACACTGGAATAAGAGTTAGCTGAGCCAGGCTCCCTCCTGAACTCATTCTGTACAGTGTAGTATGACCACAGACAAGTCAAAACCACTTTAAGAGGAGCAGATGCCCATATTTTACATGGAAGAGATATGGAAAAGAAAACAGCCATTGTGATATACCAAACAGAGAGGACTCAACCTGTCCTGTAGTGCCCTTGCCTTTAATACTCGTGATGATACAAAAAACAAAAGAGGCATCTTCAATTAGACCATTATGTATGTGTTGACATCTACTGAGTGATACATTTATCCAAAGGAAACCTGAGTGTCTTACAGAGTTCTGCAAAGAGTCCTGTGAACCACCTATGGATTGTCTCTGTCATGCAGCAAAACAATCAGTAACCCAACCCCCAACAGTAGTATGGTGGGTTGAGCTTTCAAATAGGGTGCTCTGAAGTATGATATCCCTTAAACTATGAGAATATGAAATGCAACAGTACTACAAAAAACTAGATTACACTACTAAAATCTACTGAAAACTAAAAATAATTTTGTGCTGGGATTAAATTCTGATTTGTGCAGCATGGTAAATAAACTCCCACCCCTGCATCTCACAGGAGCACAGGGGTGGGACAAAAGAAGAATGTAGTTGTACACAAAAACATATCAAGTGAAAGGGTAAAGAACACCCACTCCAGAGAAATCTGACCCCAAGTTCGCAGTACACATTCTTCACAAACATCTACTTAGTGCCTGTGTGGAAGCAGTCCCATGTGTTTGCTACACATTCACAGTCGTAGTACCAGAAGTATAAAGCTTTGGTGTCTCTTTCCAATAGCTCTGTTCTTCTGAATTTCTTTGAGTACAGCACAAGCACAACCTCACCTGCAACACCAGAGAGCTTTTTTTGTATTCATTTAACCTTACAAATGGAACGTTTCCCAGAAATTTTTATGAGCACTAATATAAGATGCAAAATGCTTCAGAACTAGTGTATTTATGTAGACAGAAAGAACTGTTTCTAACCATAACCTCTAATTGACTACCACAGCCTCCATGCATAGCCCAGAGACTGTGATCAAAGCAGTCACTGATAGCCACTCAAAAATTCAGGATCAGACTGAAAACAGCTCTTCTAGACTAACAGTTAATTCCAACATATTTTTCCCCAATATACCTGATTTCCTGAGCTGACTACTGAACCCTGGTATAGACAACCTGCATTGTCTCTCTCACATAGATGTAACACTTAACACCAAAGAACCACATAAAATTACCAACTGGAGCACTTTCAGCATGGGAAAATCCCTGGAGAACATTAAGATGAATACTCTGGCAAAATTAACATGAACCACTGCACTGCATCAGCCATGTACAGAGGAGAGGGAAAGCAGAGGCAGAGATCATGCTGAAACTGTCTTCTGTCTTTATACAATGTTTGCTTGAGGGACTCATAGCAGCTGTTTGAATCCTCTCTGTGGTTCTGGGTTAACCCAAGATGCAGCATAATGTAAATGCAGACATCAGAAGATGAACACAATGCCAGATGGTAGGAATGTGCAACAGTAGCAAGAGCTGTGTTCTATGCATATTACCAGTGTTTAAGCTCCATTTCTAAATTGTCTCCTCCTCTGAAGCAAAGAATTTAGTATCATTTACTAACATATTAATGAGGGTGGCATCAAATCTGTTTGAATACAAAATGCCTGTTTCAGTCCAGCCTTCAAAACACACTGATAAACTCAAATAAACATGAAGTGAAAAACAACTTCAGCCACTTACTTTTGCTGCTCCTATTTGCTCTTTTCGAAACTTCTCCAGCGGTGCTATTAGCACATCATTAGCATTCTGGATCTGCAATGTTAAACACAAGGGATATCTTCTTAATACAGAGTACTTGCAGAAAGTGGAGTCACTTTACCTCTGCCAATGTGCAAGACTGAAAAATGCATGTCCAAAACATTCTGGTAAGAGCAGAAGGCAAGTAATTCTGTTTTCTTTGCACAAAGCATACAACACACATGTACACTAGTCTACCGTGGAACATTTTTATGAATAACTAAAGCAATTGTAATGGAAGATGCAATAATTTTCTCTCCAATATGCAGAAGGTTTTCTGGTACTTTACTTCCATTTCTTGCGTCTTGCCTAAAACCAAAATAGAGAACCAAAACTTTCACGAATATGTTTTGGCAGAACAAAGAAAACAAACATTTGAATACTGACAGCACTGACTATAACAGTCTGTGTTTATGGAATCTGAAACTTTGACAGCTGAATCTTTTTGGCTATGCCTTTGGGTTATAGACCTAGGTACACTGAACAGAAGAGAGTGACGCAGAGAACTCTAAAAAGATAAGTAGACACTTAAAAGAAATATACTAGATTGGGTTCCTTCACTTTTCTAGTTTTTAAACTTAATTTGAGATGTCCTGCAGCTATTTTTATCCCTTTAACCTAAACCAGAGTTCTTAATGAAACACAGTTTTCCCCTCATGGCCTCTGTTTAATCCAGTCCTGGGAACTCCTCCCTGAAACCCATTCCCAGGAGCAACCACCCAAAGCAGTCTGTAGTCATTTGGGACTGGAAACACACATGCAGCAGAATACAAATGGCAGCCAAGCCATCATGCCACTCACCAAGGTAAAGAAACATAATTTCATCATGTGCGTTTTAGGGACACGAAAATAACCAATTAAATTGACTTTGCTGATGAAAATCAGAGAAACTAAAAACTGTCAACATATCAGAAATAAAGTACAATAAAACACATTACAATATTCTATTATACTGACTACAGGGAAAACTCAGGGTTTTCTGCATAAATAGCTTTTTTTCTCCTCACCAGTGCAGTCTTCACCAATAGTCATCATTTGGGCTTTGGCAGGTCTAGCGGTCTGGGCAAAGCTAACATGTACCTAAGCCAAATGTGAATAAATACAGTTCTTGTGGCTCTTCCATAACAGTAATTGATAAGTTACATAGTCAGTTGAGCACAAAAACTTCCCAAAAGGCTGTAATAAAAACCATATAGAATAAACCCATTGAAATACAAACACACTTTCTTTCTTCCCAAACCTAACGTTACAATTCGAAAGACCACAGAATCACCACATCTCTTAGCAGGGCAAAGTTTTAGGAGAAGCTGAGACTTTCTTTGACATCCTTACAAAGTGAAGTCCAAGACAGCAATGGGAACACTGGAATGCTCAGTGATACCATGATCAAAATGTGCTACATTTAAAAACAAAAATCAGGCACAGAGGATGAGGAGAAATGTTTTCATTGCATTCAACATCCTCCATCAGTTCCACTGGACCAGACTACAACACTACATTACCCTCCAAGTGGATGCTTCCCAATAATATATAGACTTTTAGCCATCATCCAGCAATCCACCTGGGACTCAACACCTTTTACAAGGCAAAGTGCATGCACTTAGCAAAAGATAATTTCAATCCCAAGGATCACTAAAGCAGATTAACAGCACTGCAAAACTTAAATGACTTGCCTACTACCAAGGAAAATTGCAGTGCATATGCCTGGAAGCAGCAGCTGGAAGTTTTGATAGCTTACAGAGCATGTACATGGCTTTCAGCAACACACACAGAAATCACAGATGATTGCTGGAGTCACTGGTATGAAAATGTAGATGCAAATTTTTTTTTTCACATCTCAAACTAAGTTTTTCTCTGCCCTTTAGATTCATTGCTAAATATGTCACAATTCAATTAAGGGAGACATATACATATATTATTAAGTAGTTACTTCTATACCAGCAATCACTACTAGTCCTGTTGCTAGTCATTGCCAGTCAAACTAACCCCATGTGGAGCCGAATGACCCCTCCCTTGACTCAATGCTACCATGGTCATGCAGCCTCCATGCCACACCAGGAGACCTCAGTGCACATATTATCCTCTTGGCAGTGTTGCAGTGACTGAAACACAACTCCTACCCATCTCACTCAAAGCTGCTGCAAAGCAAATGAAGTATCTTGGAGAAAGAGAATCCTGCTTCAAACACTGTGGAAGAACATACACATAGGAAGCATATTGAATTGAGAGGAGTCATCTGAGAAGAAAGTGGCTTTGCTGGGCTGAAGCACAATTGATAGTCCCACAGTTAGGCATGAAGTGGGAATGGACAGCAGGCATTGTCAGGCTTTCATCTAGACAGGGTCTGTGCCTCTGAGTAGATCTGCTAAGCCACATCAACAGAACACACTGTAAGCTCATCCCGGGGCTGAAAGGTTCTACTGGCAAGAGCCCTGTTGTGATAATTCATCTCCCAGCAAAATTAAGAGCTAGGCAAGAAATAGGCTTTGGTTTTGGAGAGGGAGAATGTGGCAGCAAAGGACCTAAGAAAATCCCAGCAGATGCATTTTAACAACCACTATTACAAGACGTAGAATGGTCCACTGTGTAAATATTTCCATCAATTTCCACCAGATAGTGCCTAGCTTTTGGAAACTGAAAATTATAGAGAAAGAAGAACTTTTGCCTTACATATTCACTTATTAATTTTCTTTCTTTTTCAAGTTCTATCACTGCAACTACCTTACAGTTTCCTTCTTAAGGGTTACAAATCAGCACACAGC
>VXAX01004453.1:797253-922150 GCA_013399835.1 Leptocoma aspasia | reverse complement strand
TCCCCCCCCACCCCACCAGTCTTCTGCATCCCCTTTAAAGTAGCAATCCAATACTCCCACAACCATTTCTCTGGAAATCTGATTGCTTTAGATAATCTGAAATTTTCGGTGTGTGGTCCTAATAGAGTAACTTTTTGCCTGCCAAGATGACAATCCCTCTCCTATTCAGTTATTGTGCTAGGTTGAAATCAGGGACACTGGGAACAGGCAAACAACATTAAAAAGACTGTAACAGTTTTTGTAAACAGCAACTTCAGAAATCCACGTTGTGTTTAAAATATGGATACTACCCTTCCAAGCTTATTCAGATTAGTCACACCTTTAGAGAAGTCACATTTTCTTGATCTAATAGTTATTGAATGTTACACAGTTCCAGTGCTCAGAGTGGTTAATATGTGGCAGTCAATTAAATTACGTGATTATTTCTCTCATTTGGCAAAAGCAATGGTCTTTCTCCAGAAAAAGAAAAGAAAAACAGTAACACAATTTTTCATTTACTGACAGTTCATGAGTCTTTTTTTAATTAAATGCTAGACAAGTATTAGCACACATAATACAAGAAAATTACATTGACATTTGAGAGAGCTGTATTAAATACAGTAATAAAGAAACAGATTTTTCTAAACTAAAAAACTTATTCAGATTTTTATCTTTGGTATATATAATTCCACTTAGTTATAGTTAACTCTACTTGTTGATAAAAGCACCACTGAAATAAGTACAACTAAAACTATCCAGAAGTTGTAAAATATATTTGAAAAGGAAGCATTTAAAAATTCAAAATACTTTTTCTAAGGCAGTTTGGACAACTTATGAGGTTGGTAACTGTTTGCATTTGCAACATTTCAATACACCCTGACAGCCTTTGAGACAACATGGTGAAGCCACTTCAGTTATCTTTTCTGATTCATGATCATCCACTTTTCCAACTTACCCTCTTTTCCTCCAAGAGTTAGCTGTGAAATTGAATTTATGTACCAATATGGAGATTAAACTGTGGTTTTCACACACCACAGAGAAACTCCACATCAATACATTGAAGACATTTTGTGCTAGCAATATTTTACATTTTTCTTTTTTTACTAAAACTTTCAATCATTAGAATGAAGAACATTAAGAGAATCATAATTATTTTACAGTGTTAGGGAAGAAAAAATTTCTTGCAGACATATCTGAACATTTCTATTTCTGGATTTTCTTAAATTCTAGTCAACATTAATTTTTTGAATGAGTTTTCTAATTAGTTTTCTGATTTTTCTGAGTTTAGGAGAGTGAATGATACACAGCCTGTACATGCAGCATTCTTCTCCTTAAACTGAAAGAGGGTAGATAAAGATTTACATGGAAAGAGGGTAGGTTTAGATTAGGTATTAGAAGGAAATCTTTTATTGTGAGGGTGTTGGGACACTGGCACAAGTTGCCCAGAGAAGTTGTGGATGCCCCATCCCTGGAAGTGTTCAAGGCCAGGCTCGATGGGGCTTTGAGCAGCTTGGTCTGGAAGTGGAAGGTGTCCCTGCTCATGGTAGAGCATTGGAGCTGGATGATCTTTAAAGTCCCTTCCAACCCAAGGCAATCTATAATTCTACTTTGGTAGAACCAGTGGATATAGACAGAAATTTACCTAACAACATCGACACAACTGCTAATTAATTTTTAAATAGTAACAATACAGACACAGAAATTTTAAGCCCTGAATTGTTTTATAGGCTTTTATCTTCACCTTAGTGCCTACAGGGCTGAACTCCAGTAACAAGGACAGTCAATACATTTTGAGCTTTGTATCTTCATTTGCAGGGATAAGGCCTAAGTAGGTCACACAAAGAACTGAGTTAACAGATTTACCACTTGCCAGAAGAAGCCAGCAACAACTGAAGTGAGACACATTTGCAGTAAGAGAATTAGGGATTATATTAAACATATCTAAATGATAGGAAAACAATTTAACTATGAAAAACTTTTGGGTTTATATAGTGTTTCTTGGAAAAATATTTTTTTGTTCCAAAATCTGCTATGACTACTTTTCATGGCAACACAGAATGACCACACTATTACTATGGTAAATAGAATTCATTTCCCTGAAATACCGAATAACTCGCAAATTCTGAATGCTGACAAATATTAGCTTTTTTCATGTCAGTATAAGACTTCTAGAAAACACAAATTAAATTCATTCAAAGGGGACAAAAAAATCTCATAGCTAATATATGCATAGCAATGCATTTCTAATTTAGAAAAATATTTCTCTACTAGACAAAAAGACATAATTTAATTTTAAATCTTTCCCCCAATTCCTAACATCTGATCAAAATACCTCTTCTTTCAGTCTGAGGCCTGTATCAGCAGCTCCTAATCAATACAACTTCAAATACAACAGTTGAGACCAAATATAGACAACCAGGCTTTTTTCTAACTTAGGTATCAAACTGAATGCTACAAAGAATATAAACATGCCATGATAAAACACTAGTCATGTATTTAAGTGAACAGTTTCTGTTTTAGAAGTTAAAAAGTGTAAATATTACACAAACTTAATATTGTGAATTTCAATGCCTGTAACTACTTGACCTTAGCAAGACAAATATTTTTACAGCTTTGTACAGAAAACTCTACACAGACAAATCACATATTTAAATAACATACTTGAAGTTTATCTTAATACCTCTCACCTTTACAAAAAGACAAAAAAAAGATTACATCAAACAATATCCAAGCTTGTGTTAATTTCCTAAAAATATCACTACCACTGCCACTTATTTAAAGTAAAGCTGGTGTTAAAGGAGATTGAGAAGACTATGAAGTTTTAACTACAGACGATTAATAACGTCAGCTGAAACTTCCATGTACGATGTGTAATGCAACATTCAGCTTCTGACCAAAACCTAAAGCTGTATCAAGTGGTATTAATACATTGCCACAAGGGGATGCTTATAAATCACATGCTAGTTAAGGCTGGGAGTAGTTATACATATGAATCAAAGGATGGTTTGGGTTGGAAGAGACCTTAAAGATCATCAGTTCCACTCCCTGTCATGGGCAGCAATGCTTTCCACTGGATCAGGTTTTTTCTCAGTGTTTTCAAGTGAACTTCGATTTTCTATATTGCACAATTTATGATTAAAAATACATTACTGTAGTGCGAAACCTGAAGTGATTGTTTGTTAATATAATAAAAAAATTACACAAGAGAATATGCACAAAGGCTGCCTTTAGCACAGAAAGGCCAGTCTCCTTGTGGAGTTCTCACAAAACATTAGAAGAAGAACAGAACTCATCTGAAGAACAACTGAAGAATTTCAGATGTTACTTGTCCTCAGGAGCTTTTTCTTTTTGACTGATTACAGACCAAGCAGATAAAAAAGCAGCCAACCTTCAAAAAAGTCAGTCTTCATGAAGAGTCTGACTCAGATCTACCATCTGCTTTTTAAACATAACATTGATATTCTAAAAAGTATACACTGATATGCAGCGTAAATATACATAGAAAAAACATTATATGTAGATATAATGTTTTAAAATTAACATTGCAAACATAATTTCAGATCACTAATATTCTGAGTCAGAACGGAGCCACAAGGACCATCAAGTCCAAATCTTAAGAGAATGGCCCATCCAGGGACTGAACCCACAACCTTGGGGGTATCAGCACCAAGCTCTGACCAACTGAGCCAACCTTCAGGGTCTTGTGTATCCTCACTTTGCAGTTACTTGGTAGAGGTCTTGGTAAATTAAGACTTCCTGATACATTTTTCTATCAGAACATCTAATTATGGGTCAGTGGACCAACTAGATTTGAAAGCTTCATCTTTCCAAGTATTTGCCATCAAGTTCTTTTTTTTTTTTTTGGCTTTCAGAAGTGTTTACTATTCCAGAAGTAGTAAGTTACAGAGAAATTAAGTAAGATAGGGGTTTCATTTGAAGAACCTGTATTTCAGAGACAAATGTCTCAGAGAAATAAGAGTCAATCTTTTTATCTCTTTGTCCTCTAATGAAGACATAGTACATAATGGTTGACAATTAACTCCAAGCCCCCTCCCATCAATGCTTCTTTCTATTTCCAGGCTATGGGAAACTGAAGAAGTTAGACAAGTACAGATGCTGTATCCACTTCTGTATGAATCAGGAGAAGATCCTGAACTTCCCCTTCATCTGGAAAATTATATTCTTTAGGGTAGGTTCATCTGAAAAGAAACTGGTTCCATACCCATTTTTTTGAGTGACAGAATCATAAAATGGTTTGTGTTGGAAAGGACCTCAAAGACCACGTAGTTCCCCATCTGCTGTGGGCAGGGATACCACCCACTAGACCAGGTTGCTCAAAGCCCCATCCAACCTGGCCTTGAACACTTCCAGAGATGGGGCATCCACAGCTTCCCTGGGCAAGTTGTTTACTGGGAAGGTGGTGGCCTCACCACCTTCCCAGTAAAAAATTATTTCTAATATCTAATCTAAATCTACCTTCTTGCAGTTTAAATCCATTCCCCCTTGTCCTGTCACTGCTGGAAGGTTGGTTGCTAGAAGATCCCTCCAAAGCCTTCTTTATTCCAGGCTGAACAACCCTTGGACAGAGGAAAGATCTACTAGAAGGCACACAACCTCATTTGTGGAGAACTATTCTTAATCTTGTAAAGGAGACTGCCGGTAAAACCTTAAGACCTGAGATAGTTTAAGAAACTTTTTGATGGAATTTTGACAATACCACTCATATCCTGATGAAACCGAAATCTTCCAGTGGAGCTCAAAACATTCTGGTACAGAAAACTTACAGTGGGTACTGCAAGAGAGAGTGATCCCATCACTGTCAGAGCTCTCCACTTCTGTAGTCAGTTTTGCTTTAAGTCCATGCAGGACTCCAGGACTCCTTTGCTGGAGACACCAGCTCACTGCTCCTGTGCTTCATTCTACCCCTCTGCCCATGAAACTTTCCATCTTCAGGATACTGTGAATCCCACAGTAGCAAGAGACCTCCAACTCTAAAGTTCATTTCCCTGATATATTCAAATCCCACAACAATTACCCAAGCATTTAATCTGACTCACTGTCCTTTCTGTGACTTCATGCTTAACTGTGGTGACACTCCAGGAATTCCAAAGGAAAAAGACAAAAAACAAAACTCCAAGAGGTGCAAGCTGTTGAACTAGAAACTGAAGGAGAAGAGAAAAAGGTATTTAAAAGCTACTTCTGAAATCAGAAGTTCAGTTCTACCCTTCCATTCAAGCAAGCTATTGCAGAAATTTGTATTACTAAACAAACTGTAAGACAGCACATCTTTCACACAAATAGACCCACACATTTTCATAGTTTTTTCACTCTCCACTTCCAGGTGAATAAGACCCTTCACAAAGTTAACAGCCTACCAACATTAATTTGAACTCTGCTTTTTTCTCCACCACCCGTCTCCTGTGCGGGTAAGCTACAGGGCAAGTTATGTACAGAGTATCTGTTCATAACTGTAACTGAGACTAGTACTAACAGAAATTACACCTTTGAGCTGAGAAAGAAAAGAAACATTTAATCATTCTTGAAAGCACATTTAGCATCAGGACTGTACTTGTACCCTTTTGTGTGCTAACGGTACAAAGAAAAACAAGGGAAACCAATTCAAGAATTACTCCCAGAATTGCACTTGAAGGGGAAAAAGAAATATAAATAAAGAAAATAAACAAACAAAATCAAAGAACAAACAGTCCCTCATAAGCTAATATGATTGCTAAATACATTATAAAAACAAGCAAACCTTGCAGAAAGTACTGTGACTCTGTGATCATTAACCAGATGTAACTTTGCCTTGTAAGTTGGGAAGAATATCAAATACCAGGAGGTCCTCTCAGGCTCTCTCTCTGTCCCATTTGGTAGTTTCCTTTGTTCTTCCCAAGTATCAGCCAAGGAAGAAAATAGTTATAGACTGTGAGCAATATATTTTGGGAGCTCATTGGCAGGAATGAGTGAGTTGACATTATTTTAGAAATACTCCGTTGTGCTATCTTCTTTTTTCTTTCCTATTTTTCAACTACCCACTATCCTACTAACAACAGTGTGTTCTTCCTCCCAGGAAGCCAAGCCTTATGAATGACCCTGAAAGCCTGGGCGTTTAAGACCATGCTGTATTAACACTGGTTAACTTGCTTTAGGGCCAAGGAATAACAGAGAAGTATTAACTCTAAGGATGGGCATTAGGACAAGAGTGAAAGAGAAAATGTATTTTTGAGTTCAAGTAACAGCTAGCACACAAAATCTGGAACTTCAGATGTTCCCTAATAAATCAGTTCATGCACTGCCAACAGCTCTGACAGAGGACATTATCATCTCAGTAACAAGACCAACACAAAGAGTCTCAAAGACTTACCGGGCAATTAACTCAGGCAATCAACATTAGATATCCACGGTCTCTGTGGATACAGCCACATAAGCTTCCCCTACCAAACAATGGGGAGAAATAAGCACAGGATGCCTGTGATCCATTCAGACAAGATACATCACATCATGAAATTGTGAGGTTGTCTACAATCAAACTCAAGTTTGCTAATCTGCTTACATGAAGGTAATTTTGTGTAGGTGTATAAAGGCTTAATACAACAGTATTTAGAAGTTTCCAAAAGAAAGCAAATGAACGTCTGGGCCACTGGGCTTGAAGTCTGCTTTCCCTCAGAGATATTGCAAACACATTTAAAGTTTTCCATGATAAACCAAAGAAATCTGGGACTGGGCAAGATTTGCTTTTCATTCAGCAGAAAGCAGCTGGATTCAACAGAGACAGCAAAAACATCATAGACATTACAGGATTCAGTAAAGGTTACTGTCACATTAACTTCACAGTCTAAAGTTATACTTACAAAGTTATGTGGCACTTCTAATGTAACCAAACAGATGAACTACAAATGTAGCCATACTCCCAAATAGATGAAGAATGAATTAGCAAAGCACTGCAACCAATGAAATAGTGTAACAAATCACTTGCTTCAGAGTTAAAAGAAAAAATCATCAAATTTTAACTCTATCATCATCCTAAATAAGGATCTTATGAGTTAGATTTTATTATATTAGGTCATACAAAAAATGGCTTAGTCTAATCCCAACATGAAGTAATATTTTTATATCTCCTGATTTCCTTTTATTGAATTAATTTCTAGCATAGTTATTACATTTATCACCAACTGATTACATGTGCAGTGCTAAAAAAGGTACATAATCAAAACTTCTCACCTAAGCTAGGCTATTTTTTTCTGTCAAAATCCAAACTGGTCATTGCATATCAGTTCTCTTTGAGAGGGGACGTCATTCAGCCTCAGAAATAACCATTCTGCCCTCCATCCCCTGGCAACATTCTGCCCCCGCTACTCACACTTCCTGTCATTCACGGGTATTAAGACATCAGATTCACCAGTTGACTCTGGAATGTGGCAGCTAATTGGTGTCTGACAAAGTCAGGGCTCACACAGGGAGCTCACTGAAGCTGAGCATGGAAACCAACAGAAAAAATTGGATCATCAGAAACCAGAAGTTCCTACCATCTGGTCACTCAGTGCTGCTCCAGAACCATCTTACGCTACCCACTGGCAATACCTTATAGAAGCACACCAGAAATTCCCAAGGGAACAAATATTTAGCAGAACTATACAAGATGCAGCATGTCTTACAAATTACTTCAAGCGTCTTACAATTATTTTTCTTAGTGGTTTGCTCATCTCTTCATGAACGGCAACCATAAGAAACGATTCTCAATGACTGCAAGACTGGATTCAGTAGATATTGCTCAGTGAGTGACAAGACAGGTAAGGAAGGGTAAAAACGAACTTAGATGAGAAGACTTGCACCATGAATTTACAGCAGCAAGTTTCAAATGTGTCTCAATAGTTCTTGTTTTGCATAATAAGGTAGGCTATTTATGACTGAACTTATCATTGCAGGCAAAAGAAAGTAAAGGTTGCAACAAGATTTCCATGTATTAAAAGTTTTTAAAGATGCGAAAATGGTGTTTGGCATGTTTAAATAAAGTATATTATGAACACATTTATCTAATACTTCTTTTTAATGCTACTTCCTTTTAATTATCTTGTTCACCTAATGTATTCATTGTCTGTGATTCCTCAGGAGGGAAAAGCTAAATATTCATTCCATCTGTTTTAAATTCCCCATTTGAGAATTTGCAGTAAGCTTCATACATCTTTCTTGCCTTATGAAGAGAAAATATCATTATATTTAAACTCCCAGAACTGTTGTTATTTTACAGCAGTTAAGTTTTAATGTTTGTATGCTAATCTATTTTGGTCATAAACACAAGAATCTTGGGCACTGTTGGACCACTAATACTTCAAGCATGACTTTAAACAGCACCAAGAAGAAGCTCCTCAATTCCTACCATTTGTATGTGGACACATATTGCATTTATAATCATCCTCCACTAAATGGTTTGGTTTGGCAAACTAAATTTACTTTACATTTTAAAAGCTGATGCTCAAATTTCCCTGCTGAGTTAAGAAAGTGCAGCAGACCTATATTATCAATCACTCCAAGTAGGAGTAAAGTCAGAGGCTACAAACCTGCCACATCCCCAGTGAAAAAACTGCCTCTGATAACACGTAGAGGCAATGAGACATCCAATACATTTTATGGACAGCCTTAAAATTATTTACAGCATATAATACAATGCCATCTGCCTACAGAAGGCAGATTTGTTTGAGGAGGAATACTGGATGCCTTTCAAGTGTTGGGGACTGCTGAAGTGAAGTTGCTACAAATGCCTTTATGTTAATTCTGGTTTACATGTTCAAGAGGAACGAAACAAAGGCTTAAGAAAACATGGATTACTGAAAACAGTCACGTTCCACATATATGCTCCACGTAAAAAGTCAAATATTCTCTTTTCCCATAATCCTTTATTTTACTTCAAATCTCAAAAGACTGCTATATTTAATTTTCTTTAGGGAGGTGAATGAAGAAGCAAGCTAAATACCTTAATTATTTGACCCAAATAAGACCAAACTGGATCTTTTCCTGCTACCATCATATTTAACAGACTTTTATAAACTTAGATTACAACAGGAAAACCATGTGATGGTAACCTTCAAAAATGCCTTTAAATTTTTACCAGACACTTAAAATATATTCATTTTTTAATAAAATAATCACACAAAAAGTTATAGCATCTTTTAAAAGAAAAGATTACATAAAAATTGCATAAATACTTTTAGATGCTATGATCCACAAATAATACCAATGTGAATGCAAACAGCCTTCTGGAAAAGCAACACAAAGTATTCACAAGACAAATATGGAAATGGAGAAATGGAAAACAGCAGTTGATAAGAGAAATAAAAAGGAGCGTGTGCTAATATTTCATAATAGTCTCAAGAAATTGAATGCCAGAGGTCAGTATCAAGACAAAAAAAAAATCCAGCTGAATTATTTATTAAAGGGCTTGGCTAGTTTTATGACCATTAACAAACACACACTAGTTGTGTGTGTTAAATTGAAGGAAATCAGATCTTAGATTTTAAAGCGTTCAGAGCAAGCACCTAACTTGTCCCACTCACAGCATACAAAATGGCAAAGGAGTTGTGTTTGTTGAAACATTGGACAGTCCCCAGAAGAAACATCTGTGTACAATAGGGGCCCAAACAAACTCAGGGGAGTTATTCTTTAGAATGTAGTTGAAATGGTATGGGTAAAAATTCAAACACTAATATCATACAAAAATTATTGATTTAAAATTTTACCTTCTGCCCTTCTCTTTGGTAGCCTGAATAAAATAACAAAGTAATTCCACAGCTCTTCTCATGTGTCAAGACTCTATTCCAAATGTCAAACTCTGCATCAAATATTACAAGTACTGAATAAAGATGTAAATACTGGCATGTTGTAAATTAGGCTTCATGGGGAAATTAAGATGCAAAGAACAGTACCAAGGGAATTGTCCAGACATGGGTTTAACAATGCTGCTCCTGCCTTCCCAGAGTAACTTAACAAAACTGACTTTATTCCTCTCACAATGCACCTTGCCAAGAAATGGATTAGAATAAAGGGCCCTCATTAGCAATAAAAGTTTGGAGGGAAGTGCTGCTTGAAATTTGCTTTGCTGAAGTGCATGCAAGGAAAAGTACTTTGCTGAATTACTATCAGTGTCTGCACAAGCCAGCCCCGGCCTGCTGGTCCTACTCTGTCAGCTGCTGCTCCTGGGTACTTCAACAGCAACAGAGGAATAAACTTGTAGCATCCATGCATGTATCATCCTGATAGTGAAGCTTAGGATGCCATCCTTCTCTAGCAACTGTGGAGCTCACAGTGACTATTCAGGCCTTCTCAACTCCTAGCAAGGCTCTGCAAGGTGCTGGGAGATGGCATGTGAAAGCTGACAGAATTATGCAAGGAGTATTAATACTCAAATCCTTGTTACACTGTTAGCTTCTGAGCAAAATTTAAGGTGTTAGTAATTCTTAAATGTAGTGGTTATGTGTAGGAAAGTATCAGAATTCTTCAGGGTTGCTCAGAAAATTCTGCCTGTATTGAGAGGATTATTACCTTAGCAACAGCATAAAATATTTAAGTTTTACTACTGATAGCACCTCTGAACCAATCTGAAAACAAAGAATGTCATATCTCAAGCAACTTATGGATCAACAGAGTTGTAAACTAAATTCTTGTAACATTACCTTTATTAAGCAATCTGTAATTCATGTTTTCAGGCCACAGCTGCACATCTAAAATAGGATACCTAGATCAATTTTAAGAAATTTTCATTATAGCACAGTTCTAAACACTGAGTTTTGAATAAACACAACAAGCTACAGTTCTAGCTCCATGATTTAGTAATCTTTAATAGCTGGAGGGTTCAGACAGCATGGACTACCCTTCTTGTAAATAACATAGTTCCAGCTGTGTGCTAAAGGCAAAAAGCAGAACTCAAGATTCCTAGCATTCAAAACTAATATTAAAACTGGGACACCTGAATTCATGATGAAAATACCAAATGTGCCTGAGCAGTGCCTACTGAAGCACTTGCCATCACTCCTTCAGCTCAGCTACAAAGAGTCAGTGTCAAAAACTTGAAGGGCAAGACGTTTAAATTTCATCAGCTGGGAGGAGGGACTCCAACACTGTTACATTTAGTACACAGAAGAAAGAGATCACTTGAAAACAGAAAAAACTTGGCCAACCTGAAGGTAAAATACATTTACAATCAGACTGTAAGATGTTTTGATCCACTAGAAAACTCTCACATGAATATACCTTGAAATATTCCTGTTCTAGGTATTGGCAATAGAAGTCCTAAGACAATGTCATAAGAAGAGCCTCATCTTCAGTGTGTTCAGAAATTAGAAGCCCAAAAGGCAACAACTGGTTCTTCTTCACTCACTTCCTTGATGTGTGGGTTTAAGTAAACTGACTTATCCTAATGCAGTGTTGGCCATTACCAAACTAATTTTCCTGAGCAGGCACGAGCACAATGACACCCAGCAACTTCCTGAAAGAGCAGGAGCAGTAGTGGGTAGGTGCTACAGAGAATCTGGTTTTTTATGAGTACCCACACACTACCTGCATTGACCACTGTAAGGTAAAACTCAAACGCAGAAGCATTGTACATCAAGGCACGTGCTCTAGTATCTTTTCATTTATGTGAAAAAATACTCACATCTTGTCCCTACAGGAGTTTTTAATGGATTAAGAGAAAACAGTGGCCAGCAAGTTAAAAAGCAAAGGGGAAAGACACAACCGACTTTTATACCTTTTTATTTATTGTAAAAGCCCACTAGAAGATAATACATTAGGATAAATTTGCTGCACCTCGGCTCCATTTTTGTATCTACTCCTGTGCTTTCATTTCTTTTTAGCATACGCTAGTGCTTTCTTTTCCCTCAAAATCCTTTCACTTAACAAAGGCCATGCATGCCACCTACTCTTTCATTGCACAAGGGCACACTTCAAAGACCTGATTTCTCTGTGTCCCATATTCCTGTTTTTCCTTCAGCAGGCAAGAGCTCAGTGGGGCTTCTGTCGCTACTGGAACTAACAACTTGAGCTGAAAACTGTTAGTGCCCCTTCTGCCTCCTCTCACTCATAGCCTCTCCTGTCTCTTAGACTTGCTGCTTAGTTACATCAGCAAAATTATTTTCTACATTGCATTTAACTTTTTCTGATATATGCACAATTACAAAGATGACTGAAGCTAGAGGTTTCCTCCTTTTGGAGGAAAAAACTTACCTGGTGATAAATGAAAGGGAGAAAAAAACCCAAAATAACCAACCAACCAACCAAGAACAAACAAACAAAAACCCAAAAAACCAAACCAGAAAAACAGTTTGGGTTTTTTGCCCCTTTTTTCTTTAGCAACCCCCTGAAAATATTTAGAAGACATAAATCAGCAGTGGATATGGTCATGGCAGGCAGCTAATCATGCAGCAAGAGATACCATTCCTTTTTACAGCTTACTCCATGGACTGTAACTCAGCAAAAACTGTAGAAGACAAAGCAACCACAAACACCACCACACTAAAGGAAAAACAGTTCAATAGTGTACTTGCAAGTCTGGGCATTTATCTTTTTATCACTACCATTAATACAAACAGTGCATGTCTCTTGACTAGGCTGAGAGTTCAAATCATACTGAAAGGAAAAGAGCTTGAGAATGTATTGAGAATTTCAGATAGGCAGCAGAAGAAAATTTTTCTGGTTTTACCCCCCTTTATGGCTTTCCAAACAAACCAAAAAATTTCTCAGCTTGAACGTTTACATTACATATTATCAAGTGGGAAATGGCTACATAAACACAGGAAACAGCATAATTGGAGCACAGAACTAATTAAGAAAAAAACTGATCCAGAAGTGAAATATACCACACTTCACAACATTATTAACAGTACATTATTTTATTAAGTACTCTGGTAAATGTAGATATTTTAGGATATTACAAGTATCCTTACCTTCTTAAACATTTATCACATGGAACAATTTTCCCATGAAGAATGAGTAAACAAAACAAAACCAAATCCTCTACAGGGGGAAATCTTCAATTTAAGAAGTGCAGAAGTGAAGGAATCTCTGCTTTTGTGAAGAGTTGTGTGGCTTTTTTAACTTTTTTGTTCGATGCATTAACATTTACAGAAATTATCTGATTAAGATAAATCCTAGCAAATAAGCTAAAAGCTTTACTCTACAAAAAGCTTATTTTAAACCTTTCAAGGCATTTTTAATCTGGCTGTTAGACCTACTTAACAGTTACCCCAAATCAGTTTATTACTTTGTCTCTTTGCTTTTCCAAATCCTGATCTATAAATTTTGCAGCCAGGCCTGTTTCCCTCACTGTGCAGATGTCAACAAAACCTCTCCAGAGTGGAGTGAATGTACCCTGAACAGGCCTCCTCGTGAGGTCCATTAGGATATGAAGGGAAAGTTGGAAATCAATAAAAGAATAAATAAACACTTAACTAATCAAAGTAAGAACTTTCTAATTTTCCATGAAAAGTAAAACCAATGTTATTTAATTAGTGCAGATTATTCCTTAAGGGAAGTTGAGCTGCCAGACTCATCACAACATTTATTTTGAAAAGCTTCATTTGTCAGAATTCCTGAAACTGCCTTTAAATATCCTTTCCTCAAAAAAACAGAGAGTGCATGTTCCTTCTTCCTAGACCGAAGCTGGCCACATTAAAGCAGATAGACAAGCTTTTCTTCAGCAGTAGACTTCTTAAGAGATCAAGAGTTTGATTGCCTGGGTGTCATAAGCAACAACTTTTAAGTCCGAAGTAAGAACAAGCACCTCAAAATTTAAAGTTTGAAACAAACAAATAAACAAAATGGAAGTTAACAGTGAGACATAAAAATAAGCAAATTGCTAATCCAACAAGGAAGCCAAGATGTTGGCAAGAATGTTTACTGCAGCTAGGATTTTCTTTTAAATTTTTCATACTGTAGAATCTGTCAGAGAATATCAATAAATTTTTCATTTCTGGCAATTTGACACAGTGGCTCTGATTTTCTTCAAACAAACAAGCAATAAAAATGGCTAGCTACACAACTCTCCATAGAAATTTAGGCTCCTGAATACTGAAATCAATCTATTTAGAGCCCCGCGCAAAATGCTCTTGGGACAAATGTCATGGGGGAGGATGTTACTCTTAAATCCAGCCGCAGAAGCAGTTTGTTACATGTTGTCCAGCTTCTGCCTGTTCCCCATTTTCCCCATAATCCCTACCTTGAAAAGGAGTGTGGAAGTCTTTTTGAGAAATACAGCATACTCTTAGCCCATTACCGAGATGGGCACCCTTGAAATAAGGGTGATTATCGCCCTTACTGAGCAATACTTAATGACAACCTGATTAAGCATGCTCCAGGCTAAAAGGGATGCATGGTCATTGACCAATATAAAATACTTACTCTGTTTCTACATTACATTTTTCAACACTTGGCCTAATCTCAGTTTGTGCCTTAGAAATTTTCCTCAGCAAAGTCTATTTTCTTTGGCAAAGTACTTCACAACGCAGCTCATCGTGAGGAAGTTTTCCTGACATTCAGCCTAAATTCTCTCCCAAATTCTTCCTGTCAGATGATTGTCTCTTCTTAGCTAGATGATGTAAGCAGCATTCACACTTCCCAGTTTCAAAAGCAGCATTCACACTTCCCAGTTTCAAAAGTTTCAAATCAGACTGAGAGCTTGAGAAGGTGAACAGTTCAAACTGAAAGGGGTCTTAAGTATTCATCTACCTACTCACTCTTTTAGCAATCAATGCAACCACTTCTGTGGGAAGAAAATCTGTGGCTAAGTGGTGGCTATGGGGACTAAGCAACTGTGTAAGCAGTCATATAATACCTGTCTGCTGCTCTTAGTGAAGGTAAGAATTCAAACAGCCAGGCCAAGTTGTGCTGGTTTACGGCTGGTCCTGCACTATTTGTGATCATTGTGTGCTGCCTTCCAGTATGAAAATTAATTTGCACCTTCCCAGACACTCTAGGTCTTCACGGGTCAATACCACTAACTGCACAAGTGGGGTTAAGAGGTCTACTATCTGTTACTATTAGGAATCACTTTCCATTATATTGCACAGCTGCTGTGAAATAAAACACTGAGAAAGGCAGTCTGACAGTTCAATGCTTTGCTTCTGTGACACGTTCCTGATAGTTTGGATACTGCCATGGTTCTTCTATCTACTACTTGTTATCTCTTCATTACCAACAAAACCAAATCCCAAAAAGCATTGTTAAAAAAAACCCAAAAACCAAGAATTAGTTGGTGCTGAGGAAATCAGCTATTCAAAGAGATTAATGTAATTAGAAGTTGTATTTTGCTTTAACAACTTCGTGAATGGACACATCCAGGCATAAAGCCAAAATCAGCTTAGCTGTTTGTAATGGTCCTATGCCCAGGAACTGTTAATGTTGAAACTGGAAGTATGTATCCTTTCAGGAAACAAAAGCACGTGTACGAACATTTAAGATGTATTCTGAAGAAACGTAAATTAGCTCAAGATTACTAGATTCGTAGTAAACTACTCAGAGGTAAGGGAGCTTTTATAGATATAGAATCCATAGAAAACCTTTCCATTTCTCCATGCTATTGGCACATTAAATTTTACTGGTAGCTGACAACTGAAGAATGTTTAGATGTTATTTAAGGTTCAAATGCTGAATAATTATAAATTAGAAGGTTCTGACAGTTGTCAGTAGTGAAAATTCAAAGTGTGTATGTTAGGAACACCACACAAAATTAAGAAAGAAACACAGGACATGGCATTAAGAAAGAAACACATGCCATGACAAGACATTTAGAGCAAAAGGTCTAGAAATAGTATCAGAATCAGATTTTTTAGCCTTTTGTTTTACTCTCATGCAAATACAACTAACAAAATAAGTCAACTTAGAAAGCTTTCATCTAGCTTGTAAAAAGGTCTCAATATAGTGTAAGAGGCAGCTTAGGGGAGAGAAAGGGCTAGCCTGGTTTCTTTAAACTGTGACTCTACTAAGATTGGATTGTGTGTTGCTAAGTGGGCTCAGCTGCAGAGGCTGCACCTCCCTGTGGTCCTGCTGGATGCCCACCAGGGAAACTGAGCCGACCTTTGCCTCAGTCTGGGAATTATGGATGGTCTCACCCTATCAAGCAGCTTCCCCGCCCCCTCCATAGTACCCCTGGTGAAAAGGTGGCCTTTAACCACAGGGTGAGAATGCTGCTCCAGCCTGACAGCAGCTGGTGTCAGTGCTGTCAAGACTGACGGGATGCCCACAGGAGCGGTGCTGGACAAGGAGGTCTGGGCTGACCCCGGCGTGTGGCCACCTCAGGGCTCCGTGCTGGCCCAGCCCAGGGCCGTGGGACAGGTGGAGACTCAGGGCAGTGCCAGACCCCGCTGCAGCTTTGGCTGGCTGTGGCCCACTCCATACTGACGGTGACACTTGGACTCCAGGGGGAATTTCACATCAACTCCATGAGATCATGTCATGACATGTCATGTGACAACAAATCAGGCCAAAAACTTCACCGATTTTGGCCAAGGTGGATGGGTCACCTCCACTTAACCCAGAAAGGAAACATAACTCAATATTGTGTTACTAAAGAACAGCTATCCAAAGAAATAGCTCTCACAATATTTTAATCCTTAAGGCTACCAGACTCCGTGGCCCCATCCTTCAAAACTTTCCTCAGGACCATGTGACCATGGCTTCCAGATTTCTACTCTAATTTCCTTTTAACACTAGAAAAATAATCTCTTTCCCTGACCACAACTACTTGTAATAGCAGGGCTGCAACAAATATTGCACCAAGAAGTAGATTTGTAGTCATTTATTTTGGTGGTCATGCTAGCTTAAGCAGTTTGTTGATCTTGAAATGCCCCTTCATCCTGTTTTTGACTTCTCCTGTCCTCTGTTGCTGTGACACTGAAACAGTCTGTCGCAACATAGTTGAAAAATAACTAGTAAATATCTTGTTTGTTTTGCTTTTAGCCAGGTCAGTTTTGTGAAGTGGGTACACAATAAACTGGCATGCCTGCCAAAGAACAGACAAAACTGTTAATCTGTTTCAGTCTTAGCTCAAAGTAAAAGCACTTGTTCCAGGAGATATATTCAAGAAAACTTCTCAAAATAACAATAACTGAAGCCTCTGCAGACATTTGAAAAGTATAATAAAGGCAACCTAAGTGTTCTGCAAATATTAACACAACATCCTAACAGAGAATACTTATATAAAACACCTTTGTATGTAACACAGCTATGAGCCCATGAAGATTACACAGATTGCTCAAGGGAGAATATTTTGCTTCCTTGTGAAAAGGTGGGGGCTTTGGCTGGTGTTTGGTTTAAATAAAGGCATATTTGTTTCTACACACCCTTTGGTACATAAAGTGCTTGTGTTGTTTTCTGTTTTTAACCACATTTCCCAGGACATTAAATAACAACAACAAATACAGCAGTTTCATTCTGAAGATCAAACTAAATGAAGGAAAATTAAAAAGTAAGTCTGTAGGAATGAAGCACCTTTTCTCATACTTCCAGGAGAACTGCAGATAAATTCAGAATCCATTAAAAAAATTTTAGAAAGTGGTAGCATGTCAGGTAGCAGCATGTTCTGACATGATTACAAGCTAGTAATGGGTACAGCACATATCCTCTTCTACTACCAACTCCATTCCCTCCCTCTGTAGTCAGAAAATAAATGCATGAAACTTAAAGGCTATAAAGTTGGCTGATCCAGAACTCCTGATCCTTTAAAATACTCATTTAAAAGTGCAAACATCTTTCTTTCTCTTTTCCCTGTCAACAGTCATCTGAAGACACTTTAGTGACTGTGGTGGAAGCAAAAGAATCTACAAACTAAAATTGCAACCACCACATTTCTGTGAAGACTAAAACGCCATTAAAATAAATTCCTTCCAGCCACACTGCTCACAGAATGCTTCTCAAAACTTTGGGAAGGGCTGTCATGAAATGCAATACTACATGCAGTGAAATACTTGCATGGAATGAACATATGAATTGAGAATAAATTAGATTTATAAAATGACAAGTAACAAGAGGCTTTCCAACTAACTCTTCATTTTGTATTTCTAATGAAGAGAGAATTTCGTATCTCTCTCCATGATACTCTTCAAAACTGGAAATAGCAAGCAATCTCATTTTATGAATGTTCCCACTGAAAAATGCTGCAAGGTAAAGCTGGAGAGAGACCTTTTACAAGGACAGGTAGTGACAGCGCAAGGAGGAATGTCTTTAAACTGAAAAAGGGTAGGTTTAGATTAAAGATAGGGAAGAAATTCTTTAATTTGAGGGTGGTGAGACACTGGCATAGGTTGACCAGAGAAAGTGTGGATGTCCCACCCCCTGAAGTGTCGAAAGCTGGATGGGGCTTTGAGCAATCTGGTCTAGCATGTGTCCTTCCTGCCACAGCAGGGGGAGTTGGAGTATGGTCTTTAAGATCCCTTCCAACCCAAACCATTCTCTAATTGTATATCTATTTGGAGGCAAATACAAATACACACAACTTGAATACAGAAAGCTTATTTACAGATAATTACAGAAACTGTAATTACTAACAACCAATTACACTAATCTCCGGCAACACACATTGTTTTTTTAAAATAAATGGATTTTCTTAATTTGCATTCTCTGCAGAAGACTGAAAAGCTAATACTATACGGACACTGAATTATCAAAGCCTTCTTACAAAGGCTTGGAACACTGTTTATGTAAGATGGTAAAGGAATGTACACCAATCTTATAAATCCCCTTATCTCTGTTCCCCTTCCCTTTCCTCTTGAACAACTATCCTATTCCCACTCTCCTGTCTTACTCACAGCCTCTTAGCCCCATCAAGACAGACAAGTGCTCCCTCTTTGATGCCAACTAACCAGTCAAAACAACAGCAGAGATCAATGCGGGAGATCTACATTTTCACACCTCTTATAAAGTGCCTTACTACAAGGAAACAACTGTCACAAATCTATGACAACTATCTTGGAAAACAGCAAAGACTGTCTCTAAAAACAGTTAAATTGCTTTCCTCCTCAACAAGTAGGTTTAAAGGCAATGAAGTTATCTAGGCCCAAGCTGAGGAGGACAGGGTGCAAAAGGCTCTGCATATGATATGGTTCTGCACTCTGGACATTCATATCAACAGGAAATAACTCACATTTTCAAAAGAAAAACATAGAGAGAAAGTAAGAAATACAGAGCAAAACATGAACAGAAGGCTCTCTGTTGACTTCATGATCATAAAATTCTGAACATATTCTGAATTAATAGTACTGTTCTGTCACAACACAGTGATTCCGGAAGTACCTTCTGCAAAGTTAAAGAAAATATGGACCTGTATTTTCAATTCCAGATGATGGCAGTTACAGGGATGTGAGAGGGACTAGCTGCAACTTTTTTCTATTGAGATCAGTTTGATCTTCTAAAAAATTATCATACTCAAATGTCCCAGGATGACTGTTTTTTCTTCATTTCCACAAAAAAAAATGGAAGAAATTATTTTAAATAATGACTATTATTGGAGAAATTAGAACTGACTTTAAATTAATTAGGAATGTACCAAGTGTACAATTATGGAAGCTGATGCAGTGTTATCTGGAAAAGTCAGCTAATGCTCTGTACTGATAGCACCCGTAATTTTATCTCCAAATTGTCTGGCCTAGTATGTGTTCTTTATCTGAGAAATGTCCAGAAATACATACAGATGTTATATGTTAACTACCTTAATGATAACACAACATGAACTGTTTACTTTTATTACTCCGTTTTTGTTTTTTTTTAACTGAGCACAAACGCTAAAAACTTCCACTGAACACGTGTATTTTCATACTTCAGTGGTGCAGAGAAAGACAGCAAACAGGATTCCTTCTATCCCAAGATAGGGCAAGGGGGAAAGCTGCATTGAGAGATGCCTCTTGGCAAGAACCCACCAAACAATCATGTTGCAGATTTGCTCTCTAGGAAGTTTGCATGACAGAAATATGCCTATCACTTCCTGATTTCATATATGAGTTATAATGCTCACAGATAACATCTGCAGGGAAATGAAGGTACAGTTCTAGTATATTTTTGATAGCAATTATATCAAAGTAATTACTATCTTCTGGGTGGTAATTCTGGCCCTGAAGGTCTTCATTTTCCTTGTGTGCACTGCAGTGATGGGAAGGAAGTAATAGAAAGTCAGTGTGAGAGGAATTGTTTTTCCAGCTGGATCACCTCTCCAATTATGTTCACCACACAGTCATACAAATATTTGTACCAGCACAACAGGGAAGACCTTTTCTCTAAAGGTCTACACTCTACAGATATGCAATTAATATGAATACAGAAACATTCTTCTAAGTGTTGCTGAACTCCACCTAAGTAACCTCCCAATTTTGATGGTGAAAGAAGATGTAACACAAGGCTAACCGAGATTTAAGGCAAAGCTGGTTCTGTTAACTGCTAATTAGATAAAATTCTGTGTAGCACATTTCCTCCAGTCATTCCAGAGTTAAAACACAGCAGAAAACTATGCAATGCTACTGAACACACTCTTGCTTCTGCAATAGTCTCCAAGTAATTTTGCAGTGTTTGTTCTTGTTTATCCTTACAAAGTAAGACTGACAACTGTAACAGCAAGGAAAAAAAAGGAAGAAAAATCTGATTTCAAGGGCTGAAGTGTTAACCTACTGCTGAGGACTAGTTCAAGCGTGCTGAAAGATGTAATTTCAATTAATGAATCACAGGCCTCCAAATAACATTGATCTAATTTGTTTGAATTAAAGCTAATCAAAGAGACCTCTTTGCAGTCTCCTCTCATTCTCAGCTTCTAGGTGTTAAGCCCTCCTTGTTGCCTTTCTCTGTATCTTTTGTAGTCTACATAATACTTTCTGGCCAGAAATGCATATAGGAAGTATTCAAAATGGGGGCTCCCCAAAAAGGTTTGCGAAAGCATGCAGTTTGTTTCCAGTAATTTTCCCAATGATTTCTACAACTTAGCCTGACTGTCAGAGGACAGTAAGCTGATAGTTAAAAAAAAATTAAAAATTTAACAAAACCATTGAAATTAGTATTTACCTATCTTGCAGAATTTCCCTTACCAAAGACATGGATTTTTCTGTAATTAATATCAAATATGTTGTCTGCTATACCTGGGATGAAATAGGAGGAAGAAAACACGAAAAAATAAATAGATAAATGTAGGTAAAAATAATATTTATAAGAAACTTTTAAAATTCAGTACTGACTTACCGATCCTTCTTTGATAGAAACCTCAAAGGGATATTTCCAAATTAGTAATCTGACACACAAATTCAGAAAGTCTTTCCAAAGAGGTTAGTTAACAACACAGTCCACGCTACATTAATGACTCAATAGGATGTACAGCCACCTTAAGTATAAGGCAAAAACTCAAACTCCCTAAATCCAGGAGCTTTTAATTAATTTTAGACAGCAAACATGGTGGGGGGAGAGGGAGTAGGAGGAACAACAAAAATAAAGAAACAAAAAGCCAGTTGTAACTTCAAAGAAGTCCTTTTATTTGTGGTGTTTTCCTTCACTTATAGTAATATGCTTTCAGTGTTCTTCCCAGCAGACTCCTACCAAGAAGATTAATTTAAATGCCAAATCTTGCATGAGAGGTGAAAAACACTGAAATCAGTTACCAAGTATATCAAAACACCATCAAACACTATTTTTTTCAATTTGAGAGAGACACCATTCAGAACAACAAGCCAGGTGTTTGTTCTGCAGTCTCAGGGTGCTAGTACATGCACTGTTATTTTTCCCCTGTATAAACTGAGAAATAAGCTGCCCCTGTGGATAGGAGACTGCTTACTCTTCTGATGGAATCTGTAACACACTTTGCATTATAGGGAAAAGGTTAATTCTGCTCAACAACATGCTGTGCCCTTCAGTATCTGATTTTATGTACCATTCCATGGATAGCTGGTTTTAACAGCTCATTTATTTTTCTTCAAGTGCAGCTTTTGAAATTGAGTATTTTGATGCTTTCCCTGGAAGCAGATAGCATCAGACCCCTTGTGTGAGGGCAAATACAAAACCACAATGAGAACATCCAGTTAATACAAAAAAAGTCCACAAAAATGAGATACTGTCTGAAGCATGAAGATTATTAGATACAAAAAGACAGACTTTATAAAGAAAAATATTCATTGAGCATAGTACAAAACTATCCACTTCAGAATTTTTATATTATCCCCTGGAGTATTTAAAAATATTAGTCAGGAATCTCACTGATTCATGATGCCAGAGAGAAAAAGCTCTGGGGCCATTCATCACCTGCCAACAACAAAAAAAAACTTGGATAAAAAGCAAGGAATTTAAGAATTAAGAGCTTGTTTCAGTCTTGGATTTAGTCTCAGAAATAATCAGGGAGTTCCAGCAAGATAACATTGACACTCAAGAGAAGTCACTCAATGGTGCAAACTCATAGGGGATCTCTAGGACCAGTAGCATAAACCAGTTCATACATACCTATGTCAAAATAGAATAATCTTACAAAAGGAAATGGAAGTAGCATTTTATTTTACTCCCAGATCATTTTTGTTTGTTATTAATTTTACTAAGAATATCAAATTAATAGGAAGCATAAATAAAATATGAATCTCTAAAATAAAATATATCACTTATTTAACAGAAAGAATGCAAATTCAGTGAAACAGGAAGGAAATTATTTTAAGTAAGTTCCCTTGATAAAGATTCAAACATTCACATGGGATTAAATTATAGCAACTCTATTGTTCCCTAATAAACACTAGGAAATAAAGGTCATTATTCTACATCCCTTATGGCTTGCTGCTGAAATCATTGGAAATACAGTGGGGATGAATCTGATTTTTTATCCTATTTACAGTACATGTGAAGCCGAAGTGTAGTGATGTTTGGTTGGAGTTTTTTTAATGCACCATTTACTAACAGCATCCTAAATTAACACCACAAAATTACAGACCTCATCAAAACTTAAGGCTGTATATCATAAAAGAAGGAATCTTATGAGTTACTTTTTCCTTTATTTTCTTTTTAAGGGGAAATGTGTGGTGCATGGCCTCTGGTTTTTCTGACTACTTGCCAATTTTCTAGCATCAAGAAATAAAAGACAAGGATAAAAGAAACTGACTTGCAATAATTACCATATTATTATGCTGCCAGTAATAATGGCCACAAAGCCTTACAAAACAGAATATTTATGTGACACACAGTTTCATTTGACTTTACATTTCAGTGTTTTTTCCAATCATACTGTTCATAATGTCTTGTTTCATTAGCTTCTTCTAAATTAAAAAAAAATAGTTCCTCTGGTTCTTTATGCAGGAAGAACAGAAGACTTGCTAAACACCTCTCAAACTATTTCCCTGACCATTGGAAACACTTTGTTTATACATTCAGTGGAAAAGCACTCCAACAATGTGTTCACCGAGACAAAAATATAATTTCACTTATGAAGAATTTAATAGGCATCAGATGAGAAATAAATTGGTTACATGAATATATACTTTTCATATTCAAATCTGATTAATGCACTTATATGTATGCACATAATAAAATAAAGTTCAAGGCAGGGAAACAAGGCCATTAGCTGGTATGCAAAATTAATATCTGTCATGCCATATTCTCATACATCCTGCATTCACTAATACAATAGTGTCTTTTACTGTCACATACGACAAGAATTAAAAGAAAGTTGAAAGCAGTACGATGAAGTGTATCCAAAAATAGCCACAACATTGCCTAGATGTTTTTCTCCAAGCCTTCTACAAAATGTCAAAAAGCACAAGCTTTTTTTTATAACTTTTGAATGTTTTCCATTTTTACACAGAAGGAAATCAAGTTCTTATAGATCTGGATGCCATGTCTCAAGCTTTCCCAGCTGAGAACTTTAATATTATCACTAAGCTGCAAATGGGCTGACTTTAAGTGCTTCCAGCAAAGAAATCTAAGTGTATGCATAATTCTCCGAACTTCCCCAGAAACAAGCAAAAGTGCTCTGAAGATTCCACAGTTAAATTACAAGTTTGTCAAGCAAAAAACTTATATTAGCAATCGGTTTGGCACACTGATCCTCACAGGGACCTCTGGATTCTATGACGACATGTAGAAAACTGCAGTAAGAAACTGGGGAATAAAAAAACCCACATCTTTGACAAAGGTAATACTTTTACTACAGTAATAATTAAACATATTCCACCAACAGGCAGCTCAAACTTTTTAAACCTAGAGAAATTCTAAGTCTGATAAATTTTCTTATGCAAATATAACTGTGTGTCCCCAATGTTCCCATTGTGGACAGAGAATGAGAACTGAATGAGGTTATACCAAACCGAGTGAAAAGCTGGTTACAAATAACTTCCTGTCAAGAGTAGCTTCTCCATACATGAAGACCCTGCAGGAACCCACGCTGGAGCAGCCTGTTCCTGGAGGACTCAGTCCTGTGGAAAGGACCCACACTGGAGCAGGTCATGAAGAACTGCAGCCCATGGGAAAGACCTGAGAATGCTGGAGAAGTTTGTGCAGACTGTTCCCCCCAGGGAGGGACCAGTACTGGAGCAAGAGAAGAGTGTGAGGAGTCCTGTCCATGAGGAGGAAGGAGGTGCAGCCCTCATTCCCTGCTGTACCGTGCCACTGGCAGGGAGGAGGTAGAGAACTGGGATTAAAGTAAAGCCTCAGAAGAAGGGAGGGGCAGGAGAAGTTTCTTGAAGATTTGCGTTTTGTTTCTTATTACCCTACTCTGATTTGATTGTCATTAAATTAGACAGATTTCCCCAAGTCGAGTCTGTTTTGCTCATGGCAGTGATTGCCAAGTGATCTCTCCCTGCCCTTATCTCAGCCCATGAGCCTTCCCCAGTATTTTCTCTCCCCTGCCCACATGAGGAGGGCAGTGACCCAGCAGCTTTGGTGGGCACCAATAATCCAACCAGGGTCAACCTACCACACTCAGCTATACAATCCATCCATTCCCATGGAAATCATATTGATGTAGAACAAAACTTATTACTCCATCTCACTGGTCTTTTTTCATATAATACTATTATTTTTTTTTTCCTTCTTTTAGGCTTAAGGCCTTCCTACATCTTTTACAAAAACACTATATGGAAAGATCAAATTATAAATCAAAGAGAGGCCATAAATTTCTAGAAGTGTAAACGGTAGACTCCTCTGAGGGGAAAAAAAAAGGGGGGGAAAAAGAGAGAAAAAAATAGGAAATTTTTTGTACATATTATGACTAATGAGTTTGAAAAATAAAACCCTCACCTATCCATTGCCTTTTTTTTCTTTCTAATTGTTAGCTCATAACAATCTTTAACTTCAACTGGAAAGCTATTAATTTAAAAACATTGTTTAACTAAGGAACTAGTAAGTATTCTGCTAACCAACTTTTAAGGTGGTAAGTATAGAACAGTCACCTCACTCTTCCAGCTACCAAGGAAAAAATACTTTGTATGAAGCAAAAAAAATATACTTTTATACATTTAAGTGATATTAGCTATACAATGTACTAAATGAAAGTTATAACTTTGCCATTTTAAAATATTTATATAAACAGAAATAGTGGGAGAGCAATTCTATGGCTATTTACTTCTGTGGCTATTTACTTTAAACTTTATAAAAACCTCTTTCTGAATTAGTAAATTTGTTCCAATCTGAGTCAAAAAAGCCTTACCTCAAAGTTCTAAGTACCCAAAAGAGAAAGGAAAACCAGGACAGACATAATCTTTGGATGGATTAGAGCCAGTTAAGCTTTCACAATATTTAAAAATCCCCCTACTGATGTTAATTCTTAGCTCACTCCTTTATTAATGACTGACTCCCAAGGAAGGACAAAAATAGCTTCACTGCTTACCTGTTTTTTTTTTAAATAGTTGCATTAAAAAAGACTTAAAACTTCTTTAACAAAGCTGTATTTGAATAGAAATATAAAAATCAAAGCAAACAGCAGATTCAAACAGCATAAGGACACCTACCAATGGGTGACTCAGGCAAGTCTGATCCATAATGTATTCTACAAGAGTTTCTCTCAGGTGATGAATTTGCTTTCTCATCACTTATCAAATTCTTGGATTACTAGCATACATTCACTGGACAACATTCAAGAGTATTTCATTAAATATAAATACACATCTACGTCTCCAGTATAAGCTTTTTGCAGGATGGGAAAGGTAGACCAGCATTCAAATTGTTTTGGGTCAAGGAGCAGGGAGGTAGGAAATTGAGAGAAAACAATTTTTAAATAGCTGCAAAAGTCTTTGGTTGAACAGTTTATTAAAAATTACTGTAGTTTGTGCTAGTACATTTCTGCTCATGCTATGCTTAACCTCTACTACACAAATAAAATTTAAAAAAAATCACTTCAGGAGGAATAGAAAAAAGTGTACTGTTTTACACAAGGAGAGGTCCAACGCAAGATTACTGCCAGCAAACTTACCAGTCGTCTTCTCTCCTCTTCAACAGCAATCAGGAGCCGAGCAAACTCCTTCAATGACTGGGCTGAAAGGAAAACAAAGAAAAAGAATGTTCTGCTTAAAAGGAGATTTTAAGACCAGGTGAGTCCATTATATGGTTTGAAGCTACAGTGATAAAATATTGCTCTTACACTGCAATGTAATCAGTAGCATTAAACAAGATAGACTGAAGCAGGCAGCAGATCAAGAGCAAAGAAAAAGAACCTGAGTCTTAAAAGTCATATGTATTTTAAAAATTGTTTTTTAATGGAACATGGCAAACTGAATTTCCTGAAACATGGAAAGATCAGTTTCAAAACAGAAGAATTCTGCTTTCAGCCACAAAATTCACCTTAGCATACTATGAGCAGAAAGAAAATAATTGAGTTTCTCCCACTAAGGTGGGAGAACAAGTATTTGCAAGAACTATGGAAAATATTTGAGTAAATATTTGAAACTCAACATTTTAGAAGAAATGCCAAGTGTTTAGATTTAACTGCTCTTTGGCTTTATGTTTTACACGGACAAGGTCTCAGGTGACCCAAACAGATGATTGATTTATAAGCTTTGAATTCTGTTACAACTGTGACAGAGTCTTTGCTCAAAACTGTTTTCAAATAGAAGTCAAAGGGCTGAAGCAGAGTCAATGGAAACATAATACAAGAATTAACCCCTAAAAGAGGGCAAGAAAGAGGAAAACATTCTGAAAACTCTTAAGACTTCATTCTCATGTAAGCAAGTGGTACAGACCTGTCTAGAAAATAGACATATTCTTTCCATTTGTATTACTTTCTCAAGGGCACAGGGGTTACTCAGATTCAGCATCACAGACCCATACGTGACAATCCCAGAGAACAAACATGTGAAGAGAGCTAAGTATCTGTTTTTACTTTCTCCTGATAGAAGTAGCAGTAATTGCTACCAATGACAGAATCATACATTTTGTGGTTTAAAGCTCTGAACTAAGAATACAGATTGCTAAATAATACAGTTTCTCACAATAAGCTTGAGGCAATCTCAATCATTTTGAAAGAAGTAAAAAACAAACATGGAAAAACCCTCAGATTTTCTCAAAAGAACAGGATTGAAAAATTCTTCACAGTTAACCAACATATACTGCTGACAGAATGGTAATGGAACTCCACCTCTTTGTTATTATTTCATCTTCTTAAACGTTCTTTGTGTCAGTCTCCAATAATATGGCTTTATCCCTTCTCAATGTCTCTAAAAGATTTAAGGAAATAAGCACATTTTCTAGAAAGTACTAGAACAGATCCTTTAAGAAGGAACTAGTATCTGGCTTGCCTTAACTGCCTTGTCTGCATTCTTACTCATGCTACTTAGTTTTTGGACCATTCCCAAATGATTTCTATCCTTTATATCATCTGGACCTTGCAGAGGTCACCCTTGCAATCTCCTTTCTCTCTGTTATCTTTTACAGTTGAAGAACACTTTGCTGTTTGCTCCAATTTCTTCTGCAAGAAATTACATAGCTAATTTTTTTGCAACTATGATGCTATACTTGCATATCTTGACCTCTAAGTCATTGTTTGCTGACAAATTCTTTTTTTCCCCTTATGAGTTTTTGGTTTAGTCCAAATACACCTGGTAAGTTAAATGTCCATCCACTGGGGACTTGAGTCTTTTCCTTTAGTATTTTTCCCTGAGAAGACAAGCGCCAGAAGATTTTGCCAGTTATGTCGATACCAAGAATTTCAGTTTGATATCCACTGAATTAACCCAATCTCTTAGTCAGCTATAATATCCCATTAAAAAAAAAAAGAAAGAAATTATGATGAACTGACTGGTTATACCTGACGAGTCTGACGAGGAATCTGTAGAGCATTACACTCAAGAATATCTAAGTACCCAATATGAAATGCTAAAAACTAAATAAACAATTAGCCAGACAGGCATGGCTAAACTATGAGGATGTGGAGGGGTAGGTGGGGGGGATGGAGGTCAGGGAAGGGGACAATGAAAGAAACCCGAAACAAAAACCAGAAGCTTTTGATTCATCTTTCAAATTTAAAGGCAGAACCAGAGAGTTTTTTAGTTTCAAGGTTGAAACAGTTGCTTAGGAGTTAAATAAATTCAGGTCAGCCACAGGAAGAAAGCATATAAAAATATGTCCTGCAAATGTGCAAATCAAGATTCTTCTCAATATTTAACACTAATATAAAGGTACTAGTCTGTCACCTGTACAGCACCTCAGCTAAAGACTGAGAAACTGTCTCCACCTTTTCCTCCCCATTGGCTCACCTTTGGGGGAACTACAAAGGTCAATTTCACAAAGAACACAGAACCTACACTCCTCAGCAGCTCTAAGACAAACCATCCCCCTGATCTTATGAGACTCTGATTGCAGACACCTTCACATCAAAACTGACTACACCTCACTGCCCAACACCCACATCCATCCCTACACCCAGCCACGGGATGTCCTTCCCCAGCTCAGGAGGTGCACAGGGAGAGCTTGTACATTGTGTTATTCAGAGCATAGTGAAGGATGCACACAGAGCTCTGCAACATAGACATCTCTGGTGACCCCAAAGGATCAAGAAAGGCTTTAGCCACACCAGCTCTCCTACAATAGCCCTGAGTACTGCAGTGCTGATCCTTCATGTGACTACACCCTTGTTCCCATGCAACCCCTGCTCAGTGTGGCCTCATTAAAAGCCAGGGTCTGTCCCTAGAGGACTTTGGCTGTGTTGGAAGCTGCAGTGGGAGGGGAGAAGGGAAGGCAAGGAAAGAGAGCCCTTGTTCCTCGTTTCCCAGTGTATCCTTTTCCTTCTTTCTCCCGCTTCTCCCACAGAGCCCTCTGCTTGCAGAGAGGCGACAGCTCTGCCTGACCTCAGTTTGGGGCTGGGCAGACAGAGGGATGCTGAGGGCAGAGGTGACCGAGGGGGGTGAGGCCTCCCAGGCAATTCACCCACAGGGCACTGGGCACCTTGGAGATCTGGGCAGGGACGTCCTCCCCTTCCACAACTAGTACCATTATCGGGATCTCAGCACAAACCCTGGGCACAGGGTACACACATCTAACTCTGGATTCACAGCTATCAACAGGAAACAAACAGATATTTCAACAATAATAATTTGAGGTGCTTTTGTGTAGTTGAAAACCAGGAGATTTAAAAATCAGACCCATCTATGTCAGAGCCCACTGTCCATCAGGACACTCAGGCATTACACACCAGCCTCACAATCTTTTCTTAGTAATGCTACAATACTTTTTTAATCCACTTTTTAAAATCAGAATAGACAAAGAAGAATTAAAATGAGCTTTGTAAATACAAAAGCGGGGGAGGAAGAGGAGCCAAGTATTTTGCAAGAGGAAATGTCATGGGAATGTGCTGCTAAGAAATAAACTCTGAAAACACATCAATAAGATGAAGTACAATATGCAGCCTAACATATTAAATATAAAGATATTTTTAGTTATTTTCATAAAGAATTATTGTTATTGGTGGGCCATTTAAAGAAAAACAAAGTGCTGACTCAATATTTTATTCTAAGTCATTAGGTGATATTAACTTAAAAATCCCAACAGTTTTACAGTCTGCTTTTTACTTAGAGGCTACTCAAAAGGACTTGTAAGACATATTTGGTATCATGATGGAAATGATGCCTGTGAAAAGCAACGCCCAAGAAGCAAAAACAATTGAATGTGTACCCAGATGTACACTTGTGGTCTCATTCATCACAACCACAACAGGTTGCCAGCTGCTCTCTCTGGAGTGTTCCCAACTCAACAACAATGTGCTGCAAAATTCCCCTTGTTCAGGAGAAAGGGCTCCCATTATTTTATTTACTACAAAAAAAAAAAAAAAAACTACTCTCTTTACTTTTAATTGAAAAGTCTTGTAATTCATTTATTTCATAAAGAAACAAACTAACAGTACCAAAAGCTTAATGGTGTAGATCAGCAATGTTCTTTCTTATTCCAAAATCCCTATCATTTCAAGCACATGGTACAGCTCCACAAAGAACTACACTCACATAATTAAAAAGGAACTGAATTTGATGTAGAATTGAGTGAATGAGGGAGAAGTAAAAAGGATAAAAATAAATTTATCTAAATTTATAAAATGCTTTATTAAAAATATGATTCATTTACACTCTATAAATCTGGTTTACTGCATTGAAATCAACCCAGCTGTTCATAGGGAAAAAATGCACTTAATAAATCTTATGAAGTATTTGCTATATACTTGTGTAGAGAATGTATCACCTTAAAACAGCATGTCTGTGGAAATTACTGAAGCTACTCTATCAACCTTAGCTTAATATTCAAGAGTATAGTGTGACACTGTACCACTAAATGTCACACGCAATAGATATGACATCATCTACATTTAATGAGAAAAAGGTGACGAGGTGTATGACATATATAATAGTTTTGCATGACCAATACTGAACTGAAAGATATAAAGCCAAGTTTGGAAGGTAATGTTCAACCCGAGACAGAAATTAAAAGCTACTGCGGAAGACAATATAACAATGTTCTTTTCTGTGGACTGTTGTTTTAATTTCCACTCATACATTCAGTCTTAAACAATGCATAGACAATTTTTACATACTCTAAAGTACACCAAACAAGATTTTCTTGCATTCTAAGCAGATACCACCACCATCTTCAGATATGTGAATGCCAGCATGGAAAAAATAATACATACAGATATATGTCACATGTTCTTATGACACCTTGCTGTATGAAAGGCAAAATGAGCAAGACTGTCAGAGATTCCCTTATGTCTTCCTGGTCTGACTGAGGAACTGCCAGGACTGTGCTGTACATTGCTCCCAGCACTCTTTGGCAGGAAGGTCAGTGAAGTACATCCTCCAGAACTGGTCACACCTAGCACAGACTTGCTATAGCAGGCCTGAATTCATGCTTGAGCACGAACTTCAGCTAAAGACTAGAGGGGAGTTTTTCCCTGTAAATAATACATCACTGAAACAGAATTCAAGATAGACCAATGGCCCATAAGGAAATTTTCTAAGGATTAACACTTGTTTACTAGACTTTTGTGAGAAAGCAGAATAAATGTAAGATCCACAAAGGCTGGGAGAAGAGGCTTTATTTTCCAAATCTAAAATTAAAGTAAATATATTATTAAATAGTTGTTAATTCACAGTTGTATTTCCAGAGCTTTTAATGACTAGTATTAATTGAAGCCACGACAAGCAGCTTTTCAACAAACCACAATGGCAAATAAAATTTCCATCCTTCTTTCTATGGCTTTAAGACATATTGAAAAAGTATGTGAGGTGGTGGTGATGGGGAGGTACAGTAGGTAAGACAAGAGTAGCCACAGAAGGCTTCCTTTCAGACAGAAAAAGCAAACATTTCAGAGTAACACTGACAGGCCACAACAGGTATGACGAGACAATCATCTGCTTTCTCAGTAATTTCTACTTAACAAGAGCTGTGGATGTCATGAAAGCCACAGAGGATCTGTAACTTCTATCAGTAGGTAACTAAATTGGGTGTCTCAAAATATCTCCACTATGGCAAGTTTTCACTTTACAAAATGGAATGCAGAGGACGACTGTCTCGAAAAAAGACTTCCAAAGCCTGTCATTATCTGGTCTTTCAATATGTTGGCTATGAATTTAAATGGAGCCTTATTTTATACAAGAGAGGTTTCCTTTATCACTGTCACAACCTGGACTGATCTGTTAATGATCCATTTTCCCCCTATTTTTCCTACTGAATTAAGCCTATAAAACATAGTAAGTGTACAATTACCTAGAGCTTTAAAGGGAATTACAGTTGAACCCAATGGGAACAAGCTGAAGGATCAACACCTTAGTCTATAAACAGAAATAATGAATAATTTATGCGAATTGTGGAAAGTCCTGAACTTTAAGCAGCAAATTGGTGTCAAAGCATTTTATAACTAATGTTGACTGGGCTGGAGCACCTTTGTAACATAATTTAAAAAACAGTAGTGCAAGATGACTGCAACACTTTCCTACAGAAAACAGCTGTTGGCTTTATTTTTAAAACACATTTTCAGAAAAGCTATATTTGAACAAGCATATGTCTCATATGTCTGATTCCAAATTATTGCTCAGGTTTTCTATTTTCCTTACCTACTGTTATTTCTTCTGCTATTTCTACCCTAGGTCATCTCTCCTTGCTTTCCCAATGGCAACATTTTCGGAGAAACTTCAGCTTGGAAGACTGAGCTCTGTACCGTAAGTAATACTTACTGGGAAAGCAGAAAAGACCAAAAAATAGGAGAGGAGTACAGAATTTGAAATCAATGTTTATCTTAGTTATTTTGTCCCCTTCTGAGTATCATTCCCAAGATAATAGAGGAAATGCAGCAACTGCTTTCTTTTGTTAAGGTTTAAGATATCAGTTAGGTATTTATGTAAATTCCAGTTTGAAAGTTTGCAGCATGTCAGATATGCTTCAACTTTAAGCTGAGTATTGGTGTCAAGAGATGAATTATGTTAGAAGATTCCATTGTAAAAATAGAAGTTAGAATATCAAGATAATAGTTCATTTCTTCATGAGATTTCAATCTCATTTTAAATTTAGAAAATTATTATTGTATGTGCTGCCTAATCTTCTCCGTTTGGTTTCTCTTGCCTTCCTAATCTAGGTATCAGGTTTTATGGATCTGTAATAAGGACCTTATGCATTCCTGTTGTCTGTGTTTACACTTACCACAGTCTCCACAAGAACAATAAAAAAAGCTATTTGGGCCTTCCTATGAATGCACTTCTAGTAGTAAAAGACATAGGATGAAACAAAAATTCAAGTGCAGAAGTTTGAAGATTACATCGACATACCGCAGTATGGAAATATACTCTCAAAGTGACAATGATTCCTGACAGAAGACAGTGGTTTAAATTTACAGTCCAAATAACTACAAATTTCCTTGAAGACTTCCATTATGGGAAGGCACACTAAGGCACAGACAACCCTGTCTGGTCTGTACTGTTCTTGTGACAGAATCAAGACATTCTTAGAGCAGAAAATGTGAAGCTATTTCAGACTCAATAAATGAACGTTTTTACTATTTGCTCCATAATTAGTCTGCAAGGACTTGATCCAATGATTTTTTTATCAAATACTACCATGATCTTTCAGATTTTGAAGCATCTCCCAGGGAGGACAAGTTTCAGTGGTAACTTTGTTTCCTGTGGCAATTCCATCCTTGAACTGTGAGAAAAGGTATATTGCCAGCTTTTTTTAATTATTGAAAATAAATGTGCTACCTCACATAAGGAAATCCAAATTTGCAAAAAAAAAAAAAAATTAGAGATCAGGAAGAAAAAGTATGATAACAGCAAAGAGACAGAGATGAAAAATGTCTGTTTTAAAGCTTCTGCGAAGAAATTACACAAATGAATAGAGCAAGAAAAGTGACAATGCCCAAATTTATGCTTCAAGGTCTATGTATTGTTCTCCAAATATGATCACATGTTCCACTACACGCTGGCAAGCAGAGAATTTCATCAGGGTACAGCTACTGAAATACATGTAACTAAAAGTAAAGAAACCCCAAGGGTTCTTTCTATTTCATTTGAGTTAAGGCATTGCAAATTCAAGAGTAATTTCAGTGGTAACTTTTTCTCCACATCATAATTAGGAGCATTTTGGCTTTTTGCAGTATTAGGACAGAGAGACAGTGCTGCAAATTCCCCATGAAAACAAAACTAACAACGTAACTACCAGATATTCAGCAACAGTCTCCCCGTTTGACCTCCCCTGGTTTATAGCATTTGATCCCTGTATGTTTCCGGGCAGTGTTCCCCACAAAGTTTCAAAGCCCTTCAATTGCAGGCCATATACCAGTCACAAGCATTTGGGGTTTGTCACACTATAAAGGGGAGACAAACCAGCAGAAGAGGCCAGTGATTCCACAGTAAGAATGGAACCTCCTCTCCTGCCTGAGCATCACACACGTGTGCCTCACTGCAGGCAATGTGAGAGCCATAAAAGGCACCAAATCAAGATCTGAGCTTAACTGAAGCCCAAAGCTCTGCAAGATGTGTTTGCCAGGACACTAAAACATGTACATACCATATGAGGCGATTTCACTTTGCAAAACTTAATGAACAAATATAGCAAGGTATTTTCTGAAGTTTTTTTCTAAACATATGCAAAGCATAAAGTGCAGAGCCGCTATTAGAAGTAAAAATCCTTTCCCCATTAGAGAAACAAACCTCCGTCAGGGTAACCATCTAAATCCAGTTACAAACAGTGTCATATTTGAGAATTCTTTGCTATAAAAAGTAGCTATCATGTCACAAATATTTAAACATACAAATACAAGCTTTGTACAAAAGTTAAAACAATTCCTTGAGCCGTACATTTGCACTTTCCACTCCACTACTTTTCAACAGAGGTCTACACAGAAAGCTACGTGTTTATACACAAACTAAGAAGATTTGCAAGAAAGTCAGGTTATCTAGAATTCCCAGATTTACTGTCAACACTTGTCAAACACAATACTTGGAGAGATTAACCTGAAGACATGCAATGTTACACGTTTTAAATAAATCCAATTACTTGACTTAATAGCAGTAAATTGCCATGCCCTACTCATGCAACACAAGTAGAAAATTCTAAATAGAACAAGCAAGGGCAAAACACTTCAGAAAGTCCTGAAAAATTTTTCAAGTTCATAATGACTGTCTATCCCACAGAATGTTGGTAAAAACAAAACAAAAACAAACCCACACCAAAGAATAATTCCAGTACCACCATTACACTTTTAACACTTTATTGAAAATACAGCTGCATATCTACCTTGTGTTAGTGTTCTACTCTATTTATAAAAGCAGTACAGGTTTTGAAAATACATCGTTCAGTTTGGAAAATTTACCTATCTTGTGTAGCACGAATTCTTCAACATGGCAGAGATATGGTAGAAAAAGCTCATTCTAGATCCTGCTAGTCTACAGCACCTCTCCTGAAACATGACATCTTGGAGTGCCAGCAAAAACACTTTAAATCATCTAAATAATTTCTTCCATTTTCTTAGGAACATGACAAGGATCTCTCAAGCAGTCATGTGCTTGCACAGAGCACTATATCAAAACCTGTCTACAAATGACTAACTCTTTTCTTGTCTCTCCCCTTTCTTCTACAGTTCTGTGAAGGGGTGGAGGCTTTGGATGAGTCACAACAAATATACCATTTCTGCCATGTTCTCACAGAATAAAGAGATAAGGGTGTAGATAAGTGATCATTAAGAAATACTGCATACACCACACTACAAAATGGGGTTTTACATTATCGTACCAGTGAAAGAGAAATCAAGCTCTCTTTCACCTGATGGAGCCACAGGCACAGCAGTGGGGCTGAGCTCCACAGCTGCAGAACTCAGCAGGGTGTGGAGAACAACATTCAATACATCAAATTCTGTCTAACAGGTACAAAGTGATGTTAAAGTGCTGCTGGAGACCTACTTTGAAAAAATAGCAGCTTGAATTGGCCCCTATTGAAAACTAACAGCATACCACTGAAGTTCATTTCATTCAATTAATCTTTACCTCAACTAAATTGACCATTAACCTTTGACTTGAACAGATCTGGCTTTGCCAGAGCTGACTGATATGCTATCACATGTCAGAGGAAGAACAGCTCTAAAAACCATGGAATATTCAGAAATACTTAAGTTCAAAGATGCATTCTGATGCAATCACATTACAATCCTCTCTTGCTCTCCCTCCCCCATCCCACAAGAAACACTTGTGATATAAATGTACTATGAGTACAAATCTTTTGTTCTAAGATAAGAATTGCTGCTTCAAGCTCAAGTTTTTTTTTTAACAGCTGAATAACAAGACAACATAGGAAACAACCACCGAGCAATGTACAACATTGTTGGCAGCAATGTTAAGCTGCAAAAGTAATATTCAATCATAGCATTCCATAAACAAAGGAATTAGAAGTAATTATGACTACATTTCAGGCTTGCCAATCCCCAATTCTTCAGAGGCCCATCCATACTTTAAGTGAAGGAAAAAACCCTGATATTTTAATCTTTCCAGCTGTACAAACCTTATTTGTGTGTGGCTCTTTATGAGTGATAATAGGGGAAGTAAAAGCAAAAGCAATATATTCAGAATGCAACTGAGAATCATTAATGCTGTTTTTCTGATTTTTAAAGTTTTGTGCATTTATTGCTTGAATAGTGGAAGAGTTTAGAAGAAATATCACTAAATACTTCAACAGATGTTAGGTTTGCCATAATTGCTTAATTGAATTTAGGCCTATAAAGGGATCAAAAAGTTCCTGTGCTTAAAACTCTAACTCCTACTAAGAATTTTGATTTCAGAAAGTACAAATCCTTTACCTTACTTGCTCAAACCTGAACATGAATATCTCAAAACTGAGTTGATCAAACTACTATCTGTTTTTGAAAATGAGTTCTTATTTCTCAAGAGGTATGCTAGCCTGACAACCATTTTACTAGAAGTGTATTATATGCATCAACAGTACATAGTCATTATTTTCAAAACAACCCTATAAAGCAACACTCTAGTTCTCAGATTGTCTCCCCACAGCCATTCATACCTCCACTGGGATGTCCAAATCTAGAAATAATGAAATTAAGTGACAAAGGAGGGGAAAAGAGGTATGTTGAAGTCATGGAATGACGACAGTAAAGTAGAATAAACCTTCAAGAATCCAGAGGATCGAAATATCCATGAGAGACACAAAAGTTACTTCATCTTGCTCTGTGAGTGGCATGGACTTGTCCATTCATCTACTTAACTATTCAGATCAAGTTTTGACTCATCTTAGCTCCTTAGCAGAATGCACCAGGACAACAAAGTTGTTGTTGCCCATTACCTGCCTGAACCTCTTTCTGTGCACAGTAGGAGCTGTATCTGAGACTAACATGAATTTTAGCTTCTGTTAGTACACCAGGATGCAAACCGCAGGGACTCAGGAGAGCTCCTTCTGTCAGCTACTCCTGACACCAAAAAAAGGTAGGACATGAAGAAATGGCAGTAACTGTATCAGCCACCCCAATTCATTTTTTTCATTTGAATACTCATCTTAAGGTCAACAGAGAATGGAGCATGCAAATTCCAACAACCTTCTGATAGGTATCCAAGAGAAAAAGAAACAACAAGGACTCTGTTGTTGATCTTATTTTACCTTTTCCTCTTGAACAGATAAAAACGTACTGCACCATTATTTTGTTTCCGGATTTGTCAGCCTCATTTGCCCTTCCAAAGCAAGGACAAGAGCTCCGGGCACAACCAACAGAATACCAACCTTCACCTTCTGGGGCAGATGTTGTTTTGAAGCCTTGATAGGATCCCAGCACTAACATAAAATGATTAATTTCTTGAAGTCAAGAAACAAAAGAGCTCCGGAAACAGGTGATATTTGTTTAAATTGTCAAATATGCAACAGGGATTAAAGAAATAATGGTAGGAACAGAATCAACAGATTTGAAACAAATACTTTAGGCATTTCACACTCTGATTGTGCCGAGTCCCTCCCATAAATTGTTACCATTGAACTTCTGTAGATAAAAATAATCCAATACAAGTACTAAAGAACCCTGTCCTGTGATCTTACAAGTACCGTAAGCAAAGTTGCTTTGAAAGTAATCGGAAAAGTTAAATGTTAAAATTCATTCTTTCAGCTGGAGTAAAAAGAGCTGGCAAATCTAAGCAGGTAATTACTGTGGAAAAACAGCATACAAGCTTTCTATGCAAATGCATTCTCCATTGTAAATAGCTTTCTAGTCTAATTCAGAACTCAACCCTTCCCCACCCATCTAAAATAAAAACACCTTTTGTAAATAACTTGTGTCTAAATGTGTTCCACAAGGTCAACAAACTCATGTACTAGAAAAGCTGTTGGGATGATGCCAACACTAAAAAAATCCACCCCCAGAACTTTGCCCTCAAGGGGGTGGCGAGATCCTGTTCTTTCTTTGCTTTGGATAAGGCAGTAGTAGACCTGAGATGCTGGAAATAATTTTAGACTTATTTGGAGTTTGGTAATTCCATTCGGAAGCCTGGTTACAAATGGGAATTCAGTGCAAAGTAGGTTGAATATTAACCCCAAAAAGAACTTTTCTGAACATGAAAGCTTAACCTCAAGTAATTAAGGAGATGACCTGTAAGATATCCACATGATTCAGACTGTAGGTGGCTCAACTGCATTTAATAAATAATTCAGGAAGAGCCAAGCAAATTAAAGAAGCCATTATACACCACAAGCAACAGTGGCTTGAAATAATGAGTAACCTGACATCTACCTTCTCAGATTCCTGATAAACCTCCAAATGACAGTGTCCTATCCTAGAGACTGCCAAGTTCATAGACTGATTGTCAAGATGTGTCTATAGACACTGTAGGCAGGCATAAAGCTCCTACGTAATTTTTTTCTGTTGTTTTAAATTTATTTATTGGAATAGAGCATTGTATCCACAGCATGTGCCATTAAAAATGGAATCTGGTACCTCTTAACGTCAATTAAACTTTTGCATTGTACAGAAGATGGGAGAAAAAGGAAATGTCACAATGTTATTCCTTTTTTTTTTTTTGGTGTAGTTTTATATACAAATTTCCCAGTACAGATCTATTTGCTGCTTTGAATTACAGGATGCTTGTCCAAGAGGGTAGAGCAATGCTAACTGAAAAGCATTGTGCATGTGGATGCCCAATACGAGAAAAAAAGAACACTGAGCTTCTGGCATCATTGCTCAACTAAAACAAGAAAGGAAAACACAGCAGTGGACTCTAACAAACAACTACTATTAGCATTCTGCATTTTTTGTTTGGTTTTGAGTTCTTTCTCTCCAGTACGTTTGAGTTGATTTTTCAAAGTTCAACTTGAAACTAACTGCTGTAAACAACATAACTGCCAGGTATGAGCTAACAGTTCTGTAGATGGTTAGTTGCAAGCAATTTAATAATCCCATGAATGACTTGAGGTGTGACTTAGCAAAGATCATGAGCCCCAACTGCTAGCAGCAAGAGAAGAATTCAGTGCCCACAAGAAAAGACGCCACATTTTAGAACTTTTGACCTATTCTTTGTGGCTCAATTAATAATGATTTCATGAATCATCATAATCCTATTACATTCTTAAATCAAGCATCTGATGCTACCTGAAACATCTGTCATAATATACTTCTGTTCAGGGAAGAAAACCCCAAACTTCAAAACCAAGAGTCACAGAGTGAGACATATGCTTTTCACTGCACTTTCCTTAACAGCACATAATAAAACACAGATACTAAAATAAAATGCCAGAATATCAGAATGTATTTGTCTTTTTTTTAGATCTCAAGGATATATAATTAGCCATAATACAAAATAGACACAAACTTGTTAAAGGCATAAGACGGAATTTCATTGAGTTAATAATGTTTATTATTTTCATCTCTAGCAGCCATAAACCAGATAACACAAACAGAATAAAAGAGGATCAAAACAGGGAAATGCCTAGGGAGAGATCCTGGTGACACAAGTTGGATAATACTAGGAGGAGCTGAGCAAACCTCCTCCTTGTAAAATTTATGCCTGCAGTGTATACTGAGGAAAAAGATAGATGATCATTAAAAACGTAGTTTTTGTAGCTGTCCCATCCATATAAAGTTCTATGTTACCTATAAGGTTTGAAACGTAAAAATCATGCATCCATTTTACACAAAACTCCCACTGGGCAAGACAAATGACTGACCGCCTTTACTGTCAATCTTAAGTATTTAATTTTTGCGCAAAATATTTACAAAGAGGGCTGAGAGCAGGGTGATATGTCTAAAAAGCAAATAGCAAAGTGTTATCAAGTGTTGGTATTTTTGAGGAAAACACAGTTGTTAGACTAGGAAAACAACCCTCTTCTCAGAGTAAGAGCAAGTTACATCAAACCTTCATTACTATGGCTTTTTAGCATTATTAATTCGCTCTCAGTCATTTTGCTATTTTTGCATTGAAAATGCCATCTTCTGCAAAACTTCTCAGTTGCACAAAAAATAGTTATAGCTTCGCTGAATCACATGCAACTGGAGCTAATAACCATGTTCTGCCATCAAATAGTACAGCCCATGCATTGCTGCAGATCACATGCTTCCACAGGCTTTCCAAACCAGAGGAAGAGACAAAACCAGCAATTGTTGCTAGCTTGTTTTATTCTTTAATGAGAAAAACCAGTAAAGATGGGGACCTGTTTCCCATCACTGTTTCCCAAACCAAATTTGCTGGCAAAAAGATTAAAAATTGAAAAGGCTTTTATAGGTTGAATTCCTTAATGTTCACAGTTAAAAAATCCACCAAAAACATAAGAGCTGTAAATGATTTGAGGAACAAGGCAGTCTGCTTATCCAAGAAAGTCAGAGAAATTCCTTACAACTCATGCATAAAATGACTCTAAACCAGGCATGGTATATCTGAAAGTGACTACGAAGATAAATCTGGCTAACTTGCAGCAACATGAAAAAACTACCTAAAATGCATTATACGGCCACAGACACAGATAAGATTTTTTTGTCAAAGAAGAACACCCTTTCTATGCAAGAGTTAAATTCTTGTAAATAAAAGACTAGAAATCATCAAAATTAAAAATCAAAGTTAGGAATTAAAAAAAAAAGCAACCCAAACAAATAAGTAACTGGATTAAATAAGAGATAGATTAAAATAAGTATGAAGAACACCACTATAATTCTGTTTATGTGGAGTGTGTCATGAAGCTTAATTAAAATTACTTCTTACGTATTTTATGCAATGGGCTTACTGGAATAGATAAGTTATATTAAAAGAGCAACTAAAAATGCACAGGTTACAGGAAATGCAAATAAAACTGCTCTTATTAGATCTCAGACCATAAAAAATAAAGAAGCAAAAAAAAAAAAAAAGTTGTGCTTAGTTACTAAAGAGAGGCCCTCAACTCTAGTAACTCAAAAAATGTTAATGGAGCTATCAATTAAATCCCAAATATTTTTAATGGTAAGAAAAAAAAGAAAAAAAAGTCACCTAAATCACCTAGATATTTAATGCGGAAAGAATTGGAAACTTTTTTTTTTTTTAAATACTCACATCCCGACAGAAGAAGTCTAGTTCAGAGATGAATTCCCAGTGCTAAGGTGTACTAGGGTAGATTTTCAATGCTAAGCTTGAAATAGAAATGTAGTCCTTACAATAAGCCTCTATGCATAGGGGCTTATGCATGGTAGGGTTTTACAAATCTTATCAAGTCAGAATATCACTGCAGACTGAAGTAGAACTCACTGGCCTCTACAGCTGTAGACATTTTTTGAAAAAGGAGGTGAAGGCAGAAGGAGGTACAGAGCAGGATTCATCTATACAAAGCTGTCTTTGATGATAAGCAAACATCTATCTTGCTGGGGCATGTTAAAGATATGGATAAATTCTAGGTCACTGCTCTAGGGAGATCAAAAATTGAGCCTTACCCTATAAAAGCACACAGTATCATTCAAGCTCTGTTAGACTTGAATTTGATTCCTGTCAGTTTACCTTTTACTCTTACAAGCTTCTTTGATGTACATGACAATCCATCAGGCAATTGGTCCTTTGGAAGCTAGAAATCCCTTCTTTGAAGCTTCAAGTGAAATAAATCAGCTGTCAAACTTCATGAACCGTGTTTTTTTCCTAAATAGTTTTAAATGCCTGCTTAATGTCTGAACAATAAAATGTCTTTTCTTTGCTACGTTTAGCTTACAAGTAAAATGAATGTTGTCTTTGTTCTCAGTCACCTGATTTTAAATGCAAAACTGTATGCCTTTAAAAAAGTTATTGATCAACTCTAAGACATATAACTGAGATACTGGAGATTTAATTTAAAAATACACATATACAATACAATTTTAACAGCCAAGAAATAATATGTAGCACGACAAGGAGTACATGTACACCATCTCTCTTTCCAAGCTGGACACACCTGAAGAATGCATGCTCAGGTTTTGTACCTGAGTAGCAGCAGCTCAGTGAGTTCACTCCCCTATTTTAATTGTCAGTAACATTAAACCTCCCCCCCCACCCCTTGCCAGGAGTTAGTGTAAGACCATGGCCAAATACCAGTCATCTTTGATGACAGTTTTCTGACTACCACAATGTTGCAAGGTGAGGATGAGGCAAACCCTGTGAGTGAAAACAAGCAGTTCAGACCTTCTGTCCAATGACTCCACCAGGAAAAGGAAAAACTGAAGGGAGAGGAGACTTGAAAATAGACCATAATAATAGATACACTTGGAAAAGACTAAACCCGAGCTTCCTCTCTGCATTACATTGAACTTCTTAAAAAAATACCAACAAGTCCTACGTTCCCTCTTGTACTGCCAAATTATTTATTTTTAGAAGCCACTACTCTTTAAGAACCATGTTACTTCCTCTTAGATGTTTTAGGAAACACATGGGGGCCATGTGGTATGTAAGACTCATGATACTGAATTTAGCCTTTCTGAAGATGGATTATAATCCAAATTTCTTACCGATGGGGGTTAAAGCACTCCAGCTGCTGTGCTACTGTGTAAAAGCATCACTACAACTGCAGCAATGCCTTGCAGTAAAGAGTGGCAGAACTTCTGAACCCTGGAAACATTTCCAGAATTAGTCTGCTGAGGGAGGAGTATTTTGATGACATTAAAGAGGCTTACATTCAAGACAACCTGAGCTATTCAGTTCTGAAAATGCAGAATTTCTGCATGTATACACAGACAGAACAATAAGCACCTAGTAAATTATACTGGTAAAAGTTCTGACAACCATATACTTAGGAATGCACAAGTTGTAATGAACATATTCCTCTTTTTAGACCTTTAAATACTTCCTGTGTACTACTAGGCACTTTGGTGGTTTTTTGCACACTTAAGTTACATCACAGAAAATCTGTGTACCTTTCAGTAACCACTGAAAACTGACTGAAACATAAAAGTAGCAGCAGAATTTAGAGGATTCACAGTTGACCCAGCTGACAAATGTACTGTCAAATACTTTCTGTTACAATAAATCAAGCTGTGCCATGAAGACACAGTTTTTTGACATGTATTTTTAAAGTCTTGCATGGTTTCTATTAATTAAAATTTTTCTATTTTTGTGATATAAACCGTTAAAAAACAACTGTGAATTCCCCCACTGTATTTCTGATAACATGCTATGAGAAACTATAAAAATGTTACTGCCAGCAAAGCAAAAGGAGTACTTACCAATATTAATTTCATCATCAGTTTCAGCATCTCCAATACACTCAAACTGAAAATCTTGTAAAGACTGTGAAAATTTTTGTACTGCCATGGATAAATCTAGAATTCAAGAAAAAAAACACAAATCAGAATTACTCCACTAGAACTTCACTGGAGCAAGCCATCATGCATTTCTGCATTAAGTATTTTTCTGCTTATAAAGTTTCCTTTCTAGTATCCTTTTTGGACATTAACCTCATTTTAAAATCACCATCACCACTTCAAAATCAAATACCTGAGATATCCTAGACACCTAGGAAACAGGCTGATGCAAGATTTCAAGCATTAATACATGTATCACATTGACAACTAAACAACTTTTATACATCTTGAAAAACAATAAATCAGAGTAAGAGATTAATGTCTAGTGATAAATTGCATATGAAAGTAGACCACTCTTTAAAATATTGCAATATTAGTTCACAGATTAAAATAAAGCTCGTGACAGTTTTTTTAAAATTACCATTAGCAAAATAATTACATTCTAATTATTCTGATACACTGCATAATGTTTTAGTGCAAAACCTTTGTAAAAAGAAACTGAAGAGAAAAAAAACCCACAAGTGCTTGCCAATCAACATGGTAATCGATGGATTATTAGCACTACTTTCAGTGAATTTCACAAAGTAATCCAAACTTTATAGTGCAGAATTTAATAATAATTGTACACAAAAAAAACCCCAAAAAACCAGAACATCAACTACATAAATCTGTTATTCTATTTTGATGCTAGGAAAATTGACAATTAAGATTCTGACATCTGCTAAATCTGAGGAAAATGCATGGTAAGGGTAAGTTATGAATGAAAGCCAAATCATAAATTCTGTTTCAAAAGCATCACATATCTGCCTCCTTCCTTGGGGATGGTGAAAAGCTGTCTGGACATGGTCCTGGGCAACTGCTTGAGCAAGGGAGTTGGCCCAGATGACTTCCATGGGTCCCTTCTAGCCTCAGCCATTTTGTGATTCTGTGATTCCATTACCCTCTGTTATCATAAAGCCATAAATACTCATTCACTTAATGCTGGACACAAAATTAAGAGGGCTAACCTTCTTCCAGGCAGGAATAAAACCTAACACATATATATACAAATTGGCCTAATATCCTAAATCAACACACAAATAACCCCCATACACATCAAGCATAATTTAAATTCGAATGATCTCCAACAGTAAGAACCATTCCACTATCCTAAATGAAATAAGAATTGAAAAATTATAGAAATAAAGATTTCAAACATCTCCAAACAAAAATCCACGAAATAGGATGACTGCTTTTTTTCATTTTATTTAAAGTCAATCACTATCAAGCAAGAGAATCCCTTCCTGGATTTTGCACTGCCCATAATTTACTCAATACCTGTACATCACTCCAAAAAGACATCCATCATCCTTAGACCACACAGACATGCACAGATTTTTTTTTCTTCTATTAGTAGGGAATTCTGTATCCATATCTGAGAAATAACTAAGATATAAAGAACTGGGTAAACAAATTCTGCACCTTTTTGATAAACCACACAGAAAACAGGAAAGAATGCTACCCAGATTTATTACATCCTTACTTACATTTCCTACTGTGCTGTACATGAAGGCTGTATTATTAAGGATATTAACAAACTGAATGCTAAACAAAAAGTGTTTCCCACTGTTTGTATAGATGAAAACAAAATAATCTTTATAAGATGAAGCACTGCGTTTTACGCAAATACAGCATCTTTCACAGCTAAGTAAATGATTGTTCTACATTTGTTAGAAAGATCTAAATTTGAATTTGTTCACAGCAGTATATTTTAATTTTAAAGGGAAGAAACACAGTTTTATTATTCACTCTTTCACCAAGTTACTACACTGAGTCCCAAACCCTTCAAAATTTCTGTATAGCAACTGATGCCTAAAGGAATTACATGGCCTTAAGGTAATGGAATGAAAAGGTTTCTATATTGCAAGTACAATGGAATGTAAAAATTAACTCCTGCTAATAGGAATGCAGATTTATTTCCTTTGGACAATCTATTAACTGCCCATGATGAACAGCATCTCTGTGAATGTGAAAAGAAATGAGGGAGTATGGGCTCTCCCCTATCATTCTTCCACATACGCAGGATTTGGTAGAACAAATGTCAAAGTAAAGGAAAACAAATGCTAAAAATACCAAAGGTGGAGTCTCCATTTCATATCCTGGGTTACTGATATATGATGCCAATCTTTCTTTCACTGTGTCAGCAAATCAGACACAGCTTATACATTTTGAATCTGAAGGAGGTATGTTTAATCTAGTTCAGAAATAGTGGGTATGAATAATTAAGCTTATTAGATAACTTGATAAAGTCATGCAGAAAGATACCACTTGGAGATACGAGGCCTTTCCTAATACCCTGAGAGTATTAGATAATACCATAATAAGATGAAAGCTGTTCAATGTAGCAAAGAATAAAATGAAGTTCCAAGGTCAGATGTTTCCTGCAACACTCATTTACAAGTGCTGTCCAAAGTTAATCTAACCTGAAAAGATGAAAAAAAATTATTCTACAGAAAATTCCAGCTGACTTGGACAGCTTCCTAAAGGCTGAAATAGGAGTTACTCTCTAAGACTCTAACATAGCAGTCAAATCACCACCATTTGACCAAGCGGTGCTACTTGGTTGTATTTATCACTTTCTTAGGAGTATCATCACTTTAAATGATTATAAAATTATAAACCTGGTCACACAAAGGAGCAGCTGTGCAGTAAGCATATATTTTCTAAAAGTTACCTACCAAGATCCAAAACTGAATTAAGAAGGATTTAGGAGCAACTGTCTCCAATCAAGAAGAGACAAATGATGGACAAAAAATGAGAAGAGGAGATAGAGCAGAGACCTCGTCCTAGCTGAGTTTTACAAGATGTCATTTATCACTGTATATCCCAAAGTTTTTATGTCATTGGGAGTCCTCAATGCATGCTGCTTCTTCCAGAAGAAAGGTAATCACCACAAAAATAATCTTTTTAGAATCTGTGGCATTATTCAGAGTTGCTCATACTCAGCAAGTACATTGTAAAGTCATGTCCCTCTTTTCACTAAATCCACATGAGCTAGGACATTCACTTAGCTCAGGGCAGAAACTTTCCTTCAAGCAGAGACAACTGATCTTCTAAGTTACTATAAAAACCTCACCAGCTTTATTGACTGGCAGTACACGTCTATCATCCAAGGAAGGATGGCTGCTCAAAAGTCTCAATGAGCTCACAAATGTTGCTGCCCCTCCTCTTCTGCAGGCACTCAAATGAACTAATCTCTCTGTGTGCCAGCAAAAGAATGAAAGTGCAACCTGATAACCCTCATTTGCCAGAGGGGCAGTTCTGTTAATATATATTTTCTAAGAGTACTCACCTCTACCATTTGTTCCCTGCTTTCTCTGATTCCAAAGAAGGATTCAGTTCCATTTTGCAGTGAGGCAAATAGTCAAGAGTAGCCACCTGCACACTACATACTGTCAGTACAAGGAGATAACTGATACAGAGTTGCCTGTTTTAGTTAGGGCTGCAGCAAGCCAAGGGGCCAACAAGATTTTTTTTTGTGGAGCTGACAGAGGAAGTACTAAAGAAGCTACCACACTGTGACCGGAAATAATAAAAGGATAACTACAACAAAGCTTAACCACAACAAAGTAATATAACACCAGTATTGCATATGGATACATACAATACCAACTATCAGTATCATAATGCTAATGAAAGAGTAATAGAAATCATCATCCATTCAGGAAAGTCACGGAAGAAGCATGAAATGCACTACTCTACTGTACTTCTCTCTGAAGTTTTATATATTTGATTAATCTACTTAACACATATTTTTCAATAAAAACATGCAAAAAAATCCTCAGGATTATTCTAGAAGGCAGGTTCATTTTAGACTCACTTTCTTTGAAATTGCCAAAGAGAAGTATGTAATATGAACTGTAATATATTAACTTACTTTAGGTATCTGGGCCTTACAGCTGAATATAGGATAATAAAACTATAATCCAGACCCTTTGTATCACTAGAATTGTTCTTCCACTTTCTTGTCCTAGATTTATTAAACAGATCATGAAATAATTTCTTATATAGAATCTTGAGGAGGAGGAGAGAACAGTACATTGCAACAATGTGATAAAATGACGGATGCTATTTCCTGAAGGATGAAAAAAAAGTGTATGCTTTGGCATGGCACAGCCTGTCACAACAAGGACAAAGTCCTACAGATAAGGACTCTTGAAAAGATTTCCACAAGTTGGTAAGCACAATGAATTTTTTATTGGGCTGGGAAAGTTGTCATTTGTTTGGTTTTGCCAGTCTGGTATCTGGAAGAACAGCAGAAAGTCCAAACTTTTGACAGGGATCAAGCAATCTCCAAAAGCAGAAACTTTGGAGTACTTGCAGAGGACTCATAACCTTACCCCAGTAGCAGCTTGCAAGAAAGTGTTCTCAACAAACACATAAAAGCCAAAGTCTTTCCACTTATTTGCTTACAAAGATGACTTCATTAGCAAATGGAGTTCCAATAATCAATGTTCTTCCTGACTGATGTCAATCATCCTGGGAAAGCTAGGTATCATTCACTGGGTTAATAAACAGCAGTTGAAACCTAGTGAGAAGATTAAACGTGCCTAAATGAACTCCTGAGCACCATCTGGAATGCAGTAGATGGCACTTCAAACAACAGACACTCTGGCTAATACAGTAACAGCAACATATCTGGCTATCTGACACAAAGCTAGTTATTATTGCATGGCTTCAAAGACAGCAGAAGCAAAGGGGTGATGATTGACCTAGCAGGACATTAGAGGCAATCCTTCAGTCAGCTGAATTTCAAGGCAGCTGAAGACTGGAGAGGAGACCATGTACAGTCATATTTGGTGTTTCAAACCTCTGGGGCACTATGAGTGCACTATCAGATATGACTAGATGCATTGTGGTGCTCTGCTTGATGAGATACTTCATTGGGTCATGCACTGACATACGAGTTTATTAAAACCCAAGCTGGTCAGCAAAACTCAGCATCCAGGCATTGTAATATGTGAATAAAACATAGTAGAAATTGAACAGTATTGCCAGATTACTTGATAAAAGAGCATGCTAAAATGCAGAGAAATATTTATCTAGTTCGTTAACTTCTACTCTTCAATACCTGAAAATGAGTCACTATTATGGTTATTTTTTAATTGCTTTACAAATAGATATATTTTCTTGATTTATTTCTTAAGCAACTCTCATTCTGCAAACAATTGTTCAGGCTAAGTTATCTAAACACTTGAAAAAGTAGTTTTTATGTGAGAGACTATTATTGTGAGAGAGATTATTATCGTGAAATAGCAGCTATGAGCATGATTTGCAGTATACTTACCACACTAAATGACAGAAGCAAGGAAGCATTTAAAAATTCATAAAAGTGAAAAAAGCGCTTTCAGTATTACAAATATAAATCTGTAAAACACTATTTATTCAGGAAAATGCTTGTGAGATACACGTCTCCTTAAACAGTTCATGACATGCCCTTCTACAGTGAACAGGGAACTTCCTTGGCTTTGTATTTTATGAGGGAATGAGCTTCAAGGATGCGAGCTATATCAACAACCAGAAATAAGCCGGAGGAACAAGAACACCCCACTGAGAAGCACTGAACTTCAGCAGCTTCTGTGTTTGCTACAGTCAATTTGATTGTAAGTAGAACATGTCACAGTGGGATATCTTTTTCCACACCATAGACTGTAAACACAGAAGCTGGCAGCACAATTATATTTAGGCAATATGAATGATTAAGCAGTTAAAAGCAGTGATCATACAAGATTGCATATATCACTACTATATTTCAAATTTCTTCCTGGCTTAAGGGCTTTCTCATTAAAACTCCCAGCTTCACAGTAGTAGGTCCTAATTCAGAAAAAGGCACCAAAATGCATTTTATTCGCAATTTGTGCCTTTCCACTCTTCATTGCTCACTACTAATTTAAAATGAAAAATAACTTATTATCAATGTCTTTAGGTAATTTTCACATTTAGAAAAATCTTCCTGCTCGTAACATATATAGTAGCAGGTCAGCACAAATAAGGGGAGCGGACAATGTCTTACAAATCAACTCAAAGCAGCAATCCTGGGAATGTTGGCACATATGCCAGTAATGCAATTAATTCCTTCAACTGCATATTAAAAGAATTCTGGGGTTTGCTGCCAGAACAGGTAATCCCAATTTAATAAAACATCACTGCCATAACATGTCCAGGTCACCTATAGTTAGAGAGCAATTTACAGTGCACGTTAACATGCCTTCTAAACACTGACAAAAAGATCTGTATAGTCAGCTGATGCAGCTTCTGATGTCTTTAGTTTAATGGCTTTCAATCCTGGAGTCCTTCCTTTGCATGGAATATTTTCTATGGTATTTCTATTTTTAGAAGTCTATTCGATGAAATTATTTACACACACTGGTTATTCTTTACTTGTCAGCTTAGTTAATTTCCAGATCATATTAACTTTTCTGATTGTAAGAAGAAAAAAAAAAAGACAAAAGGAAGGAAAAAAACCCATCTCCTCTTCTGAGTGACCACATTTTATCCAAACTTCAGCAGAAGAATTTAATTTGGCAAAACACAGGGCAGGCTGGCACAGAGTACAGACTATCTGCAAGGGCTGATGGAGCTGCTGCTGGCAACTTGCCACAATGCTTTTTAAAGAATCCACAAGAAAACAGCACAAGGGAATAGAGAATCCAGTGCCCAGTGCCAGAGATTTTGCAGCTCTAGGACCACTGCTCTGTATTGACAGAGTCTTCATTGTTGCTCTCAATAAACTCTTTATCCCCTTTATTTGCCAGCTTCATCAGCGCATATTCTTTGCCAACTTGCTATTCATGGAACAATAATAAGCAACTAAACCAAACAACTCTCTACCAAGTCCCTACCCCTACAGTCCTACATTACATTTTTACCTTAGGCTCTATGCTTTGCTCTTAATTTCAGGGAAACTAATTTCTTCCCACAATCTCCAGGGAAAGGACATCAGGAGAATATGTCAACATGTAGCCCATGCATTGCCGCATTCCTCTGGGGTTACATAAGGCACTGAAATTTTTCAGTGTCGTTCTCTTCCTCATGAATATTTCCATGAGAAAAATGCACAATTTACTTTCCCATTCTAGAAAGCACTGAGAAATCCCCTTGATCAAATGCAATAAAATCCCCACTTTTTTAACACTATGAGGCAAGAGCTAATGAAAAGTCTGTATGCTCTATAAACTTCATAGCTATTCATACCAACACTCTTCAGTCACAACTTCCTTATGTTAGACACTTATGCAATACTTTGGATATTCTTAGTACTTCTCTACAATTAGGAACTAAGTCTAATACAGTCTCGAGGACACTCCAAGAACACAACACTGATGTTTAATGAGAGGGGGATTTCTACACTGTATTTGCATGCTTACTTGATAAAAAATGTACTAAAACTTCCCTGAAAAATAACTGTTGAACCAAATAATATTATACAGACAAAAGACAATATTAATAATATTCCATTCCTCTTTTCACTATTCCTCTGCTTACCCCCACTCATTTGGTGTGTAGATGTGGAAACCTAACCTTATTCACATAATCAGAAGAGAAAGTAATGAACTTTAGTTTAGTGTGCAAAAGCTGTAAAGTCTACAAAATTACTAACTTGTTTTGACTTTGCCTAATTAGAAATACATGAAATAATACAAATGCACCTAAAAATGTATGTCCTGTGACCCTTGATGTGGAGGACACAATACAGTACATACTGCTCATCTGTTTCTCTGAAGTTAAAGCATATATATAACTTCATAGCTCTTTCTCATATTAAGCGATGCCATTTTGTTTCGATACTCCCACATTCTTGTATTTTATTTCTCATTACTTCATTCTTACAAAATCTTTTCTCAGTATTTTAATGCTTGTAAGACTGTTTAGCAACACTGCTGCATTTGATTAGAAAACAAACTGACTTTGCAGGGAATTACCATGGTCTAAACCTTTCAATCATCAAACCATGATTCACAGAATTACAGAATTACACTTTACAAGTGACTAATCACATGGTGCAAGGCAGAACAGAAAATCTTCCTTTGCCACCACTGCAATCTTTTACAGTCTTTTTCCACAAATACGGCTAGAATTCTCAGAAAGCATTTGGTTTCCTTTTACTTCTGGAATTGTAAAGACTGACTGTAGGGTATAACTTAGTACTATTTCTAGCATATTATTATATTTTTCTAAATTACATTCAACCAAAACATTTCTATACAATGACAGTTTTGCAGATGTGCTTATTTTTCATCCTGTATGCTTTTTGACCAAGATCCACTGTAAAGGTCTGAAATATTCCAACATTTCTTCTGGCTTGGATAAAAATAAATCTTAGAAAACAAGCATATTTGTCTGCTTTTTTTCCATTCTCAAATAATTGAAATCATTACTAACTCATCTGCACTCTCAAAACAGTACTTTTCCTGTCTGTTGATAAAACTACTCCATAGTTCTCAATCGGGAAGGTCTCAAAGATTCCTAAATCTTTTGTCCCTGCAAACTTGCGTTGACCCTCTACATACTTTCTCTTGCTCCTTCTGGGGATTTTAAATGCACTTTCATGATCTTCCACATTCTTCCCCCACCCCATGGATGTTTATTTCCCAGAACAGTGTCAGACTTTTCCGGGGAATTGGGTCCACATTCCAATATTCTCCCCCCTGACTCTTCCAATGAAACAGTGTTTATCAGGCATGCTACGTCATTTCTCACTCCTCCTGGCATATCCCAGCAACACTGAGCAGGCAAAGAAGCACCACAAGAAAGAGTACAAAGAAACTAAGAGCAGATGCTGCCAGAGGTTGAAAAAGCAGAGAGTGATTTCCTGTCTGGCAGCTAGGGAGTTGCCAGAAAAAAACATGGGAATTCCCAGATTTTTAGGGCAATGTAAGGTATTGGTGCATCAGATGATCATACAGTAGTACTTGAAAAGACATTTTTTTCTTAATCTTACCATGCACCCAAAGAAATTTTAAAAGTACATGTGTATATTTGCAGACAAAGAAATATACAATATAATGTAATATCAGAATATAATTAAAGCCTATGCTGCATCCTTAAGGAGCCAGAGCTCTGACTATCTGACCAAGATCAGTCCTGCCAGTTCAGTGCTGTGCACATGTAGAATGAGATGTAATGTCCCCACTACTACCCCTACCCAAATATCTATCCAGAGGAAAAAATAAAATATAGGATTATTTCTGGTATGAACAGAGAGCTCTAAGAAGCTGCTTCTATGAAACCAAGAATAAATCACTGCAGCAGTTATCATGCAGATCCTCAGCTGTAAAAAATTCTGCAATATATCTTTCAATGCTTTTATGTTCCATGATTTTTACATTAAGGAGATTCCCCTGTTCTGTGAAGAGAGCAGCTAAAAGGAGGAACGGTCCCACTGGCCTGTGCTGGATGGCGGGGGAGGGATGAAAGGAATGAAAGCAGTTATCAAGGCATTTGTAAGTAGTGAGCTCTTGGAACAACATTAGAGTTGAGGGTCATGGGAAACAGAAGCATTGCTCACCCTTCTTCCTGGCAAAGTTTTCTGTGCTTGGGCAACAAAGTAAAATGTGTTGTAAGACCAGAAGGAGGAGGAGAGGGGAGAAAATTAAAATGTGCGTATTTAGCTTATTTAAAAAAAGGAGAAAATACTACCACTTGGCTTTAAAGGAAATGAAACACTTTCCATATGAAATTCTTTTGGGCTCTTAAAGCTCGGGAATACAATGCTTGATTAGATTCTTTTGATCAGACAAGTAATATCACAGTCACATGTACTTCAGTACTGCACTTAACAGGGGTGGGGGTGTGAGAGCTCTAACATACATACACAAACAGATATAACATTTGTTTAGAGAGTCAGATATGCACTTCCACATATGGAGGGCAGAACTGAGATTCCTAATCAAGCAGGATTTTGTTCAGTGACGTTAAATGTCACTAAATGTTTTGACCAAAGCTGGCCTAAAGGCAGTTTTTTTCCATTCAGTCTACCATACAGCCAGTGCACTATTACACACTGCTTAGCTACTTCTCACTACTTAGAGAGAATGGATACTAAACACATCAGTTTCACACTGCAAACAAGCTTAACACGATAGTTTAAACTGTCCTCTACCTTTAAAATATGAAAGCAATTCACAAAATGCAAATATGAGAGCCATGAAAGCACTTAAAAGCCTTTTACAGATACATTTTTGAGGGTTTAAATTAAATCACTTGCAGTATGATAAATTAGAAAACTGTTACCAAAATACGTATTTTCTAATAATGGGGGGAAAAATACCAGCCAAATGAAATATGCTTCATTAACTAACGAAATGCACAACTACAAATCAGTTTCACCAGGTGAGCTCCTGCTTAAACAAGTCAGAATTAAGTGTCCCCAAGGAGTTTGGGGTTAATTCCAGTTTACCTGAGACTTTTTCCTTAATACTTATAGTTCGTGCATTTTACTTTCCAGAGTTATTGCATTTAGCTAGAGAGAAAAAGAAATAAGCCCTGTAAAACCAGTATTTGTATGATGTTTCTTTCTATGTATAAAGCCATTTCAAAGAATAGGATCTTTGTATTAAAAAAAAAAAGAGAGAGAAATATCCCTCATACTCATTCTGCTGGGTTTTTTACTTAATTTCTCAGACAAAAATAAGGAATTTGAATGACTTTCAGCAGAACTCTATCTAGTTTTTCTTAAGTCAACTAACTTGTAAGAAGGACCAACTAGCTTTCTACATCGTTCATGTACCATTTTTTTTCAAATTTTAATTCTCTGGAATTTAGGGGCATATGAAAACATCCTCTTGTTATCTTCCCGGCAGAGTGATACCCTTTAATTAATAATCTTACCATCCATTAGTACTAGTAGTGTTTATCCATTAGTACTAGTAGTGTTTAATATGTGTAATGAGTTCTGAACTAACTACTATCACAAACAAATGAGACCTTGTCATTAAAACAGATATATAATAACTGGGTGGTTTTATTACTCTACACTCAGGCACAGTCAAGAAACATATTAAATACTAGTAATTATCTGAAACTGGGGGGAAAGAGAAACATCATTAATGCCCCTGCATCAAGCCACAAGACACCTGCACTTAAAAACTATACACAGATTTTGTCTCACCCCTCGACACCGTCTCTTGATACCAAAGGTACAGGGAATTGAGGCAAAGTGCTAAGCAAATGGCAAAAATACCTTGTTTAAAGAAATGCACACACAGCAATCTGCCTGAAAGGGGTAAGTGGGGAGCCACAAGAGTTCTACAAAATGACAAGCAGTACAGAAATTATGGCTGTTTCCCAAGTGCAAACAAAAGGCTGGCTAACAGAGCAAGAAGCAAGCTCAAAACAAAGCAAGAAGACGCTTTTTCTTAACATTTGTAGTTAAATAATGAATCTCACTATAACCGGATACTTTGGATATTAAAAGTTTATGTGGGCTCAGAAAAGCACTAGACAAGTTCACAGAAGAAAAATCCACTGAGAGCTATTAAAGACATAACTAACCCCTTGCTCAGGAAGTCTTCAAGCCCCAAACCACTGGAGGCAGTGGAAGCTTCACTACACTCTGCCTGCTGTTTTTCTCTGCCTTAGACAGTCCGTGCCACACGTGAGAGAAAAACAGAACCCACAGCACAGCACTCACCCGTATCTAGAGACAGGATGTAACACCAGATAAGCTTCATGTCCAACCCTGCACAGTTGTGCTTATGCTCTTTGTAGGAAAATTTGGACACATATTTTGTAATGGCTTCAATGCTTCAAGACACCATTGGCTGATCACCACCACCTGCTAGTAGGAGGTTATCACTCTCATGGATGAGCCAATGCACCACCAGGGCTAAGCCCTCTTTAGCCACCTACCCAGGGTCATCTGTTTGAGCAACAGGCTACAAAAGGAGAAGGAGCTGAGTTCACACTGAAAAAGTAAGGATCATGAAAATGTTCTATCTTCCCAGCTGAACCACAAGGAGATATTCTCCAGTGTATGAGTAAAGACAGGTAGATGAAAGCTGCATTATCTTCAACTGCTCCACAGCCAGAGGATGTGAGCCATTACACCTCTAATTACATTACAAGGCTGTAATTCTTCCAGCAAGGACTTCTTTAATGATTTGTACTATGAGGTAAACTAAGTATAACTTTTTACAGTAAAACTAACTGCATTAATAAATAAATAGCTGACAAAAAGTTGATTTGGACTACCAAGCCCAAATAGCTTTAATGAAGACTGATTACAAAGCTTAATTCCTTGCACATGTATATTCACCCTTCTCCTTCAAAAATTTTCCTAACTTATCCTTAGCATGAGGGCAGTCACTACGTGGACAACTATTACATGACTCTTCTTTTTTCCTCAGGGTTCAGTATTGCTCTTTCCTCCTCCCATTATTGCCCACTGCCTAGCATCCAAGTCCAGTAATAAACACAGAATTATCTCAGCCTTCAAGCAAGCCAAGTCTAGAAAAAATAACAGAAGTACATTTTTATGTCATATCTAGCTCCATTACCCTATTTACAGATGGAAATGCTGAAAGCAAGACTGCTGAAGGCCACACACCCCAAACTGGTGATTAGGCAGGCCCCTGTAGTTCCGTAGTCCTTGGCCATTATTCCAGATGCCATTCTGTCACACCGGGAGACATTAACCAAAGCTGCAAACAACACAACTTCTCACACTTCCCTGTCACCACAAAATCTGCAACTTCATTCTTCCAAGGATGCACAATTTTGAAAAACAGATTTATATTAAAAGGAGTGAAGAAAATCCTAATGTCATGAAAATAAATAATAGAAAAGACGACAAGCAGCACAACATTGTTTTGATCCATTTAATGCAGCCCCTACGGAAGGCCTGGCTACTCCAGTTACAGCAGTTAGTGCTCTCTGCTTCAACTCAGTCTCCATGAAAATGAAGAACACCCAACACACAAATATGCCTGTTTGCTTAACAGCCATTTACTAAACTTTAGTTCAAGCATCTTTAAAAAAAAAGAAAGAAAAAAATGGAAAAAAATTGTGACAAAAGTATTAAGGTTTGCACAATTAAAATCTGATGTTTCTAAATCAGATTTTACATTTAATATAGGATCTTTGCATATACAATGTTTCCATCAATTTTCAGGAGTTGCAGGATGTTTTTTCTCTTTCTCAAGAAACATATAAATTTCCACCAACTAAGATTTCAATCCAACTTCATCACAGCTCCATCTCAAGAATCAGTAACTGAAGGAATATTGAAGAGACAGGAAAGTGTTTCCTTGCATAGAAGTTCTAGAAAAAGCTTACACAGGTTTTTAGTAAGAGAAATGGGAAAAAATTCCTTCTTTAAAGATACAAAACAACACTGAAATAGCTGATAACAAAGCTTTTGGAAAATATCCATCCATCTTGTTTCCACACACAATGGAAAAGTCAGTAACAAGTCAATAATTCACTGAGAGAAGGAAGAAAAAAAAATAGAAACACTTTGAGCCTGAAACAGCTATTTTATATTATTCATAAAGGAAAAATTGGTGTTTAAAGCTAGAACTGTATTTTTATCCAAAGACTGACTCCAGAATGTCTGCAATCTCACCATAACATAATTTTCCCTCAAGTATGCTGCAAGAAGTTGCACTTGGATGACCAGCTTTGCATGGCTCACAGTTTGTTGGCTAGCTGGATTTCCATTCTATCACAGCCTCCTCCTCTCCCTTTTCTCAATGAAAAGTAGCTTAAAGGAGTTGTAGACTTATTTCAAACGCCCAGCAGCACTACGACTTCCTTAGACTCAATTTAATACAACTGGGAACTTTTCCATGAAAGTATATTTTTCAAAAACCATGAGAATTCTTAGCAAGCTTAAAACCAAACAAGTTCTGTAACCGGACACAATTCTGAAATCATCAATTCCTTTTAAAATGGAACTGGAATTCTCTGTAAAGTGAAAAGTTTCAGTCTAGACAATGTTTGCTATTTAGAATGAGCAATATGAACCAAACAGAGCACAAACATGGTAGTCTGGATTTTGGACACTGTCTCCCAAATGCAGAATTTTTTTTCCTTCTGTGAGCATGTAAAATGCTTAACTGCAATGGTCCTTTTAGAGCTCCATGTCTGTTCACTGTAATCCTTTTTCATGTGCAGTTGAACACGTACATAAACATGAATCAATGAAGAATCTCTGAATTACTTGAGAGAATTAATTCAACAGCCAAGCATAACACCTTCTTCCCAAAACATTCATGTTAGCTTCCTTGATATAAGCAAACAGAGCACATTAAAATATCGGCTGCAAGAGGAGGAAAACATGTCACCAACTAGCTGGGGGAGGGGGTAGGGATGCTGTTTGTTATTTTTAATTCTTTTATTTAAAATTACAGCCACCAATACGCAGATGGTTTTGCAGATATCTTTGGGTCTAACATGCAGGGCAAGACAGTTTCTCCAAAGTCAGTTCTATTTTGTGAATTGTATCTGAATTAAGGACGCTCAATCTATACATTCTTAAAAGAGATCATAATGACTCCTGCTGACTGTTGCAATGGCTTATTAAGGATTCTGATCCTCTGGCTCCCTAAACATACAACAGCATCTCTTATCAAGCCAATTATTCACAAAGACAGGCTTGCTAAATCCTTTTACAAGCACCTTCCAACACAAAACAATACTCCTGGGATCAACTCTGCACAGACAAGAGCCCAGAACACTGATATAATTGGAGCTACCTCTATGAGCTGGTCACACTCATTACTTAGTGGCCAAAGAGCTAGCAAATTTAACTTTGATATCATAGCCTCAAGCTAAACATATTAATTAATCCTGTGTAATCTGCTGTCAGTTCCCATAATGTCTGAAAATAAAAAAATCACTGTGGAATATTAATTATAAACTGGGTAAAGACAAGTAAGGAGACTTTTACTCTCAAAATTATTGTGGGAAACAGTAACTATAAATATGGATGAGAGAGTCAACATGAAGTTTGATATAAATAGCCTCATTGAGAATTATTTTCTTATTGGATTTGGAGGTCACCAAAATATGCACACAGTTACTTAGAAATAGAACACCAACTAAGTCAAACAAAAACAAGGACTTACAGTGCCAGTTTTTCAGAAATGACAGTCAAGTTGCCTATTTTTTTTGTGCTAATCCTTCCTCCTCCTGTTTCTAACATGAAAAATGAAACTTCTCTTCCCTCAAAGAAAAATCCAATAATAACCCTCAAAAGTTCAGTCTTAGCAAGAAAATTTAGTAAAGGATTCAGCTTAAAGAAGTCTCCTTGAACCAAATTACCCAAGTGGCTAAAAGATTATGCAGCTGCTAACTTCACTAATTGGTATATAGCTTCCCAATAAATACACCTAAAAAATCACTTTATAATTTGTGGGTTTGTCTTATCACTACTGCATGAAAAAACAGAACATGTTTCTGGATGTGCATAATAGTCAGATTCTGTTTTTTATCATCTCCACAGATAAGCAATACCTTGAGGTGCTTGCACAACAGCTTTTTGAGTGAAGAGAGATGTATTTCTGAAAAAATCACATTCCATTGAGAATTCAAGAGCTTTTAGCTCTTGCCCTTTTACTTCTGAAAATATCATTAGCAACCTACATAATCCTTATAATATTTTACAGTCCAAACAAATATTTTCATTTAAAGATCAAGGTAGGGTATAGTAGGGCTGTCAGGAAAGTAGCAGAAAACTCTTTTAGCTTCAGTTTTGCTAAGTACTGAACTCAGCAAAGTGCATATTCCAGCTGTGTAAAGCATTTATCTTGAAAGAAACACAAGAGGACGTGGGCTTTAAGCCAGTAAAATACTCAATCATCTGGAATATCACAGGACAGACCAACCAAACTGGTTTCACAACTGCCAGGGCACGAAGGCAGCAACGAGTACTTAACTCTGTTGCTGCAGCTTCTTATAACGGAATCAAACTTCAGTAGATTTTCTGTATTAACACTTTTTCCTGCCAAATAATTCCTTTCTGAATCTCCAAGGAGTCTTGCTATTCATCAGATCCATCATAAAATCTGGAGATCAAATTGGAAAAAGGGTGTTAACACTGAGTAATATATTTTGCTGCTGATGATATATGTACTCATAATCAGCCTTCATTTTTTCCTTTCTTGAAAAGCAGCAGAAGGATGTCAGAATCTTAAATGCCAAGGAGGCAAGGTGATATAAGAAAATTATATTTAGGAAGCATACAGTAATGCAGATAGAAACCAAAATATATCCACATAGTGATGCTATTTACATTAGCTTTAATACTTCTTGAAAGATGTTGGGAGTCACTGCAGGCAGTTATTTTATAATATCAACTCAACAATCAGCAACAGTCACAAATATTAAGGCCTAGTAGGGAAAGAATGCCAAAAGCAGAAACTATCACTATTTGATGCATTCTCGCCTTGAATATTCCATGAAGTTTCTTGCAATCTAACTCAGAATGGGCATAGATACCATAAAGAAGGTACAAAGGACAATCAGAGGACAGATTTGCTAACTTAAAAGCAGAAACTAACTAGACTGGAACTTTTCAAAGCAGCTGGGGAGCAAAACCTGAAAGAACAAAGAAAGAAAAGACCTTAAAAAAATAGCAAATCCAAACCCAGATGGACAGGCAATATATACAGACAACAGTTACTGTTTCTCACAGAACAAAAATTGCCATTNAAAAAAAAAAAAGGCAAGCAGCAGGCATACAACAAAGGAAACATTTTTGCTCCTGCAGTGCACACTTAAATTCATGAAACTCCTCGCCTGCTGTCACAGACTGGTGTGGAGCCTAACAGGACACCTAGATTTCAACCCAAGTAAGATAAATCCCTTTCTGAAAAGAGGTTATTTGAGGACACTTGGGGAAACTTTATCAGAAGGCTACGCAATGTGGAGACTTAGAGAAGCTTGTCTGACTTAGAGAGGCTCAGCATTTCTGTGAGAGTCAACAACTGGCCAGTTTTATTCTGGAGGTCTGAAGGCACAGTGCATGCCTCTGCTGAGACTGCACAGATGCTGGCACAACTCTAAACCTAAGTATCCTCACAAAATCTGAAACTTGCATTTCAGTAATAACAATTACTGACTACATTAATTTGTTTCATGGGGCAACAATCAGGTTTTTCAGAAGTGTCTTAACAATTTATGGGGTTTTGTTTGTTTAAAAAAAACAACCAAACTTTCCATATACTTGACATCCTTTTAGAAGCAGAAGCAAACTTCTGAGAGACCAAATTCCAGGTTGTAGACTTGGATCTCACCATAAATCCTCCCTACTAAATTTCTCTGAGAAGCACAAATACAATCCTTACACTGGAATGAATGAGGAGTTACAAAAGTATAAGACTTCATATTTAAAGAGCCAACATACTTTTAATGGAGTTTAACAAAATAGTATGACAAAATTTCTGCTGGCAGTATGACGTACAGCAGCATAAAAAATTCTGTTGCACTGATAGTAGGGATTACTTGAACAATCTGTTTAGCTTCAGAGAAAAATGAACTCCTACACTATTTTAATAAAATATACTAGTCAACTGTTTTAAGATCCCACTCCTACACTAAAAAGTGCCTGTTTTATAAGTACCCAAATCAAACAAATTCAAATAGTAATTCAAATGTTAAAAATGGTATATAATGCTTTTATAAATAATAACTTTCCTTTAAATTTCAACCTAAAGGCATATGTAGAAACTGAGATGGAAGTGAAATGCCCCCATATTAACAGACTTAACAGACATTTAAATGACTCAACACCTGCTTATATACAGCAAAAATCAAAGTATTAGTTATAGAAAGATGCATAAGTTAAAGATAAATCTCCCCAAATCACAGGGTTTATTTTACTGTGGGACAACTGTGACAAGAAGAAAGGCAAGAACTGGGCATACAACTGGTTTAACTTTGATACTTGCCAAGAATCCAGATGTGGGATTGATACACAGAAACTCCAACTCCCACTGGTGCAGAACCTCACAGTCTCTGCCCATCCTCACTGCACTCAGCCCCTCTCGCATATCCCACAAAGGGGCAGGGGGATCAAGATTTTATGTCACTTAATATGCTTTAAAAAGAAGAGCCAGACCAACCAACCAACCACGAAAATATCAAGCCACTAAAACATCATCCCCCCCAACCCATTCACTAGTAAGAGTAACGCTGCTGTCTTGTGTTTTATTCCATCTGTACAAATGCATTGTTGTTCAAGTGCCATTTTGATTTACAAAGGGACAAGAGAAGTGTTTGTCAAAATATCACGGATTCCTTTGGGAACATTAAACGTGCAAGAAAACATTGCAAAACTGATGCTCGACCCAGCAACACAGTGCTCAGAGCTCCATAATGACTCCTCAAGAGAAGTGACAAAAGTAGGCATGTAAGTGAGTTTTTATTGTAAAACAGTCTTGAAGTCTCAAGGTGCATTGACAACTCTGGCTTCTCATAGAGAGCATCAGAGAGGCTCTGGAGTGTCAGTGAGGAGGAGCTGTGACAGCATAATGCATATTTCACTGACAAATGATTTGAAAGCTGTCAGAAAGCTGGGGGAGAAAAAAAACCCACGTGATCTACAATGCCATTTTAGTAAATTTAAGATGATTACCATTCCCAGGGAGATTTGGGATATGCTGCATTAAGAGACAAGAGTAAAACTAAATGAATCAACAAAATAAAGAATTACATTGTTGTGCTGCAGCAATGCAAACAGAGTAAGAATAAACACATTTTAACCTGCTGTATTTCAACTACACAGAGAAGGCACTAGACAGAATCTGCACTGTAGCTCTATCTACAGTTTAGCTTATTTAGACCAGAGACCAATGTGTCTCTTGGATTACAGAGGAAAAAAGAGTGGCAAAAAAAAAAGTACTTTTACAAAACTTGTAATTTTTCACTTCTCAATTAGACCTGAAAAAATAAATGCTAAATAAATTTCTTGAACATGGCCTTAACATTTTCATCTTTCATCCTGCAACCTGGGGGTAAACAAAAGATGGTAAGACTTAGATAAATGAATCAGTTCACAGGAAAATGAGTTGTGTCATGCTGGCTAGGGTGCAGAAGATGGCATCTTCAGCCAGCTAAGCAACAGAAGCCACAGCTTGAAGGGCAAACTCAAAAATTCTCTATGAGTGTATCAGGAAATTTCTCAGCATACAAAGAAGATTTGGCTAAGTAAACAGGAAATGTCGTGCTGTGCCTAAACGCCTCTTCATAAAATGAAATATTTTGGATTTCTCATTTGACCTTAGGCTCCCAAACAGCATGAAGATGCAGCAGCTCTAAGCTCACGTAGCAAAAAGCCAACCATACTGACTGTATTTGTGAGAAAACTTCCTTAAGGTCTATTGCCAAGCTCACATTTATGCCTACAAGAATCTGCTTAGACAATTCTGTGTTCTTATGTCAGTTTCCAATTAAACCAGTCATGGTAGTAGATGACAAAACACAGTATATACAAGAACTGTGAGAATTTTAAGGTTTTTGACGTAGTTCAGACTATCTCTATCTCAACAGGATAACGAAGCAAAGCTATTAAACCCACTTTCCTGATATAAAGATCTTAGAAAAATACTAAGTTTGCTATCTTTACATACCTGTAAGACACTGAAGAACTGAGCATATTTATTTAATGTCTGTATATATGAAAAGAAACATAGCATTCATCATCAAATAGTAGAACATTACCATTTTAAACTATTTGGTTTTGTTTCAATGTAAATTTCTACAGGCATGTAGATACACTAAAATAATACAGTCTAGTGCTCAAAACTAAGAAAGGTAAAAGAAAGAAAAAAAAAAAAAACAAAAAAAAACCACCAACAAAACCAGACACCAAAAACATCCCCCCAAGACAGTTACTATGGCACAGCAGTTCCATTTTGAATCACAGTGCTGATACCAAAATAAGGAGTACCAGAAGGAGTTTCAAGATTTAATACTTCAAGTCCAACAGGTATAAATGAACAAGACCACAACTTAGGGGAAAAAATCCAAACAATTTAAGATTTTCCAGCAATGAAAAGTCCATTATAGTCTTAAGGAAGTATCTTACTAGCTTTGCATTTGCAAGTTTATAATTTTAATTTGTATAGCTTCTGCCAACACTTGGATCTTCATACACCTTGGTCTCTTAGAGAAACCTCCCATCAAGAATTTTTCCTTTGATATAAATAAATCTTTAACTTTCAGATTAAGTAATGGCAAAAAACATATGCTACATGGTGTTCATGGTCTTCAAGAAGATGAGGCATGTTTATTTGCTCTTCAAATGTTCAAAAGGGTCCTCTTCGTGCCTTCACCAATTTTCAGCATTCTCCAGAAAACGAGCAGCAGGACCAGACTCAGCATCCATAAATGCAAAAACTATCCATAAAACCCTTTAACTGATACTTGCAGACATACTTCTGGCATCTTTCAGTCTGCAAGGCCATGTATTAAATGTACTTATCTTCCCCTCCAGCAGCCAACTACTTTCCATAGTCAATGTCAGCTGCCCTGTAGACATGCCACATTTGCCATTTCTTGACTTGCTGAAAATGTCCCCAAACAGATTATGCAAGGACAACAAAGAGTGATTTGCTGTGATTCTAACAACTTTCACCTTGCAAAAAAGAAAAGCATGTTTTCCAACACGGAAGTGTCACCACACTTTTTAAAAACAAAAAGGGAATTTAAAAATAAGGGAATTCCCTCTAAAAACCTGAGTGAAAAACTGGCCATTGTCAAGAAGAAAATATGATGAAAAGCTACAGTGCATTTATTTCCTTGCTGCTTCAGCTGAACAGACTTACATTAATAAATTTACCAAACTAAGGCAACAAGTTCTCATATCCAATCTGTATAAATATAACCAGTCAGTAATTCCTTGACAAAGACCTATGAGTCAAAAAACATCTCACTGGGCATTCACGATGCTTACCAAACTGCACTATTTTTCCTTAGTTTTAATAATCAGGCTTCGTCAATAACATGCTGAAACTGGGAGAGGAAAAAAAAAAGAAAACAGGAGAGGGGAAGAAGTAGTATATTACTAACCATAATACATTTCAGAATCTGCACATGGTTAATCAAAAATTAATATTCCCAAAGATTATTTTAACCCTACCTACTTTGTTGTGGCTTAAACCAACTCCTGTTTAACCAGATCTGATACCAATTGAAAGCAGCAATTCTTTTCCTTGTGCCTGTTTTGTACTATTGGACCTCTGCCTGGTCCCTACTCTCCGGCTCTTCAAAGCAAAACTCAGATGGAGAAACCAACCCATTAAATGCTGAGGACGCCAAAGCCCAACTCTTGATGGCACTGACTTTCATGCAAGTAACACATACCACAAGATTCATAAAAGAATCTCTGAGTACACAAAGCAAACTAAAATTTTTATTATAAGCTAACTATTACTGTTCATTAAGAAGGCATTAGTTTATTTTTCATTTTATGTACTAAAACAGATTCTTCATAGACGAATAGAACTTCATAGAAGTATGCAAGTTAGTACAGCTTCACAGATTATCCTGAGTTGGAAGAGAACCACAAGGATCATCGAGTCCAACTCCTGGCTCTGCAAAGGACAAGCCCAAGAATCCCAACATGTGCCTGAGAGCGTTGCCCTAGCACTTCAGCTCTTGCAGGCTTGCCACCATAATCGCTTCACTGGGAAGCCTGTTCCAGTGCACAACCACCCTCTGGCTGAAGAAACTTCTCCTAATACCCAACCTAAAGGTAAAATATTTTAGAAATACTTTTTATTTACTCTAGAAGGTAAAATACTTGACAACACTTTATGAATGAACAGATGTATTTTTACACATGCATGTTTTAGCAGTATCAGTCTCTCAAATGTTCTCATAATTCTGTTTTTCCCCAGAATAAGGGTATTTTACCACTCCTATGGTAAAGCTCAACTCTTACTTATTTCAAGGTTTCCCAGAAGGTAAGCGACATGGCTCCACAGCTTCCCTGCATATGTAGGCTAACTGGTAACTCACAAGAGGAGCATGGAAAGGTGTTTCATTTTTTTCTTGAAGTATCATTATACAGCTTGTTTTAACGGCAGTGGTAGTTCTAGACATGAAAGGGTTCAAAAAGGCAACAATTCTTTTTAATTGATAACCTCAGGCTCAGAGCAATCTTTTTCAAAGCAACAAGTTTCTTCTGTGTGCTCTCTGCAACTTGTAAGTAATTTTAGGCTTAGAGGAAAATCACCCCTCTATGATATTCATGGATTTAAAGTAACAGTTTATACAAAGAGTAAATTCCATAGAAGATGAGTTCTTGTGTTCTCTCTACTTCTACCTCTCTCAACTTCTCCTCATCCTTTGTAAACAAAGGTTAAAGGTCAATAAGACAGAGAAGGGTGAGAAGATGGAAGGAATGGACTTACAGAGGGATGTAAACTTTCTGAAGAGCACAGTCCCAGTGCTCCAAAGGCCTCGACAATACTGATAATCTAGGAAGGCTTATGAACATCAACATGTACCACCACAACATCGCAAATCTCTCTGCTCTTCCATTTAAATATAACCTGCAGTTTTAAGAACTGTGGCTTCTAAGAACTGATCTGCACATATTTACACTGACATTTGGCCACTCCTTGGAATTAATCTAATTATTACAGCAGAAGAAAAAACCGTTTAAATAAATCCAGTTATCCCTTCTTGTGCACTTTCAATTAGCAAAGAAAGAACTCAAAAGTCTTTACTATGAAATCCTACCTCTTGTATTGGTTGTTTTACCAAGTATTTGTGGGGTTTTTCTGTGCATGGTGGCGAGACAGTGGCAAGGATGAGGACTTGCAGAAGAAGAACAAAGATGATTTTTATATTTGATAATTTTCTAGAAGCAACCCAGTTCTTGCCCAGGTATTTTTGTGCAGAAAGCAGCAGGAAGGGGTCATCATTAAAAAATTATATCCTTAACAGAAGTATAAACAGGTCAGCTGAATGACCACTTCATCTAAGATTTACTGTAAAAGAATTAAAAGCCTTTGCAGCTTTTTAATAATTCATTCCCCTGTTCTTTTCCTAAATTCACCTGTCCCCATGAACAAAACAACTCTCAGTCATCAAATGCCTAGACAGCAGCTGCTTATTAGAAGAGGAGCAAAAACGTTTCTCTTCCAAAGACAGAAGCACTGGAAGTACTTGGAGAAGAGCTTTACTGGGTTTACATCGCAAGGCTGAGGTGGAGGAGGGCTGCAGAGGTGCTTTCTGTGCGAAGACACCAGAAGTTGACCTCTTGTCAGACAGATGGTTCTACAGGATCAAATCACTGACTCATAGAATACCAGCTGGAAGGGACCTCAAGAGTCATCTGGTCCAACCTCCTGGCAAAATCACAAATTGATTCTTCTTATTGTTACCTGTTTTATTTTTCATTATGTTTATTTTACTTAAAAGCTTTTATAGTAGAAAATTAATGCTAATGGTGATACCTGCTTTAATTTACATAATATCTTTCCAAGACCAAGAGTACTTTTGTAAACAAACACTATAACCCACATCTGGCGTGCAAACCTCTCTTTAATCAACTTGCAAATCAACTAACATCAACACTAGAACAAACTATATGACCCAGGCATTGCAGCACCTTGCATCCTGCTTTGAATATTGAGCTAAAAGAAGATAAGACTTCTTAAGATATACAGCATTTCCATACTGTTTTGCCACATCTGAACTATATTAAGCAAAACACCAGAGTGCAGTAACATGTTTAAGCTTTTGTGTCCTGTGAAATACAAGTTTGCATAATTCAAGAAAGGGAAGTGAATTAAATTGATAACTTCCAACTAATCTGAAAAACTACACTGTAACATAGCCTGGAGTTTATAACGTGCTGTGAAATATATCTTTCTAATGAAAGCTATTTGCACTTCACAGGGTGCCAGTGGGAGGTTACATTACTGCCCAACAGTACTTCAACTCCATATTAATATGGAGGAAGGTAAAGTTATTTCTTCTTCGGTTTAAATATATACTTCATCGCTACTGCCTATAAGATCCTGAGACTTCCTCACCTTTAATCATACACTTAAGGAATCCATAGCACCACATAGTCAAAATACCATAAGCATTGATTTGATTTAATGATTGATGTTCTCACAGAAAGATAAAACTTATGAAGACTATTACAGCAGTTTTGTTTTCCCTAGTTTTAGAGCTCTTGAAAACCTAAAAGTGAATTTAAGGAGGCATGGAAAAGAGCTACTAAAATGACCAAGAAACCAGAGAACCTCTTAGAGAGAGGATGTGAACAGCTTGTTCAGTCCAGCAAAAGGATGTGATTATTCATCAAGCAAATCCAAGTAAACAACAATGTTGAGTGAAAGGAAAATTAGCATAAACAAGTTTGAATTTCAGGATTAAATTTATTTTTAATGAGTTATCCAGCTCTCAGAGTAACAAGGTTCTAGAACAGCCTTCTAGCAGAAATAGAAAGGATAAAATTGGTTTTCAAAATGGAGCTTGATAAGTAGGGATCACATTATGTAATACTAGCAGGAGACTGGATTTAATAAAGTAAGTCCATGGTACCAAATTTCTCTATATTCCAGATTTATTTATAATTACATTTTTAAGAATATAGGAAAAATAGAAAGGCAAAGATATAGCACTGGCTTACTTATATTCAGTAGAAAGAAGGACAGTATTGTCCTCTGTTTTTTGGCGTTCTTTTTTAGTTTGTTTTGTTTTATTTTTGCAGAGGATGAATACGAAGTTATTTACTATTACAGGAAACTGCAAATTGCTGTAGCACTTCTGCCCACAAAAACCCAAGAGATCTGGACAAGTTCAGTGACCACAGCATCATATTTTCCATTGTAGTAAAGACAATATTCCTGAAGCAGCTGGTCTCTTATTAATAGAATTCATTTATCTTATTCATAGCAAATGAAGCACACAGTAGACAACAAGCCAACTGGCCCATTAAGAAACAGATTAAATTTGACCTTTTAAATAAATCAGTTTAAAAATCCTAATTAAAAAAAAATCCACAATACTTTCTTCAAGCAGAGACATTTCATATGGCATTTGAAATTCAAAAGTGGTCCTTTGGTAGCCTGACATAATCCAATTACCAAGTTTCTCTAAAGAATACCAGTTTCAATATTAAGGCTTAAGAACACCCATGTTGAGTCATTCAAGGTCTTTGTTAATACAGTAATCATTACTGACAGTATGGAAATTCACTTGCAGGTACTACTGGTTCCAAATTAAACATCATGTGATGGCCAGAAAATAATGCACTCTGTAACAGTCCACTACATCCTGGTATTTGTTTTCTTCACATATATTTGGCTAAAGATAATATGATACAGACTGCAGCTGCTTTAAGCACTAGAGGAAGCAATTAAGATCCTTCTCTGGCCACCAACCAGCTTACTGTTGGTATCTCTGCATAAAATGCAGAACACTGTTAGAAATGTTTCTGACAGTTACATCCATAATCCATAGATAATGCAGACACCAGCAGAGATTGCACAGGACCCTACAAATGCCTATCAGAAGTAACAGGACTGCAATGGAACAGATAACTTAAAAAAAAACCAAAAACCTAATGGCAATGAGTAAGTTTCAATTTCCTTTTAGTGGGAAAAAAGAAAACGTAGTCTCTTCCTGTAAATACTAGCTGTAAGACAGGGCTGAAGTGGGCATGATGACCACACGTGCGCTCCATGAAGCTGCTGCTGACTTTCGTGAATGCTTACTCACTATGTAAGTGTGACTCTGGGAATATCCCAGAACAACACAGAGCATATGGTGTAGTTCAGTTAGCATCACATTTTTATGTATGGCCATACTAAGAGGGAATTTTTTTTTTTATTGAGAATAACATACTTAGGGACTAAGAAATGTAAGCTACAGCTACATAAATAAAGGAGAATGACTGCTTTCAAACTTCAGCAGTTAGTAGTCAATGAACCCAGTCTTGCTTCACTTAGAATCTGGAAAAGACATTGCAAATACATAATCTTATGAAAATATGTGAGGCAAAGATATCTGGGAAAATGCATCTCTCTGGAAAGGTATAAAGGTTTTGGTTTTTACATGAAAAAGGAAATCCCCAAAGAAATAAAAAGATCATAAGTTCTTATGCTGTAATTTTGTCCTTTTGTTTTGTTTCCAGGGAGCTAATCCCAAAATTTCCCTATGTATAAACAGGTTCATCATTGCATTTTTATAATTGTGTTTAGTAGAGAAGTGAATCATCCCTGAAAACCCTGAAATATACCAAGCAACTTAAGACAGTCTTTTTATGTGTGAAATGTCTATAAAACCCTGGTAAATAACACTCCCTTGCACCCCTTGCAAAAGACAGTATTTCCATCTTGTGTCTGTTTCTCCTTGTGTCAAGTAGTAAAATAAAACTAATGACTGCTACTAAATTACAAAATCCTACAGGTATCTACTTAATCTTATTTATATTGCATGTATATATAACACCACAGCTCTGCATTACTATTTGCATCATACTAAGACACTTCAAAAAATACAGTATTACTTAAAACAGATGTAAACATACTGAACTTTCAACCACTTAACCCAAAACTTAGGCAGTTCTCATCTTTGAATACGTAAATTTGATAGGACTTAAGATGGAGAGGACCTCAAAAATCAGAGGTAGAAACAGAAAGCTTCTTCACACAGTGAGCCATAAGATCACCTGTACAAGACGAATGCCACTTTTCTGGATTTTTAAATACAATATCCATTAACTTTGGCAAGTCAGTAGGCCTATTATGGAAATTAAAAGCATACAGGTAATTCTATAACGGAATTTCCTATATAATCTATAGGACAACACCCTAGACTTGGTCGCTTTTTCAGGAGGTAACTACAAAGAAATTTCAAAGTACATGACTGGCAGGAAGTACAGAGAAAAACAGACTTGATGTTTTAATTGAAAACAACCTAGAATGAACAAGAAGGAAAAATATAAATTCTGCCTTAGGAGTCATTCTACAGCTGGACGCCACAATGGGAAGCATTTAGCCATATGCACTTTCAACATGCACCTGAAAGATCTATTAAATTAGGCAGCTGAAGAAATTATGAAATCAACAGTTACCTAATAATCAAGAAGGTCAGTTGTAACAGGAAACCATTTTTTCTAAAAAGTTTTTTACCATCTTAATTCCTAAGTTAACAACAAAAACCCTCTTCTGGGTCCACTAATAAACTATATGCTTCTACTTAAATGTGCCTATACACAGGGCTAAATCTCTGTCAAAAGATAATTTTTTAATATAACAGGCAAGCCTCTTACATGCATAAACTAAATCTTCCAAGAGATAGTAATGCATTTAGTACCTCAGCTGATTTGAAAAAGGAAGTGTAGTCGAGAGGTAAAAATACTAATTGTAGGACAAGGCTGAAGCAGGCACAATGGCCATGCAGATGGGACGCTAACACCTAGCTACACTGAAACATATCATCTGTGTTGTTCTGGGCTACTCACAGAGTCCTGCTTATTTAGAAAGATAATGAAAGAGTGCAAAAAAATGCTAGGAAAAAGCTGCTAAGGATTTTATATCCATTCTAGCTTTATCAGTTCCAACTGCATTCACAATAGACAACTGCTGCTTCATGGAACACAGTATTACAGCTCTGCAGGCCACCTTGGAAAGCAGCACTCTCCAGAATTAATGTAGCAAAACCACATTAAAATAAAGTCTGACTCATTTTGGAACCACTCCAAACAAAAAGCAAAATATTTGCATACTACATTGAGCGTGTTTCAATTCAAATTGAAGTTCTACCTTCAATTTATGTGGAATCTGCTGGGTATTTATAAACACTGCATTGTTACAGTAACTTGAGTACTTGATTGTGAAAATATCAAAATTTTGTAACATTTGTAATACAGAAGTTTAATTTTACCTGAAAAACCATGGACACACTGTCATTCCATATAATAAAACTTACATTTAGCAACCTTTCAAATAATCTTGTGTTTTCTAACTGCATTAAGTCAGTTTCAATGTCACTTCTCTAAGCATGGTCAGGGACGACATGTTCCAAAACTTATTTCCATTGAAGCTCTACAGCACACTCCACATTTTTTTACCCCATCAGAACTGATCCTACAAAATGGTGTGTAAAGAAAAATCCTAGATCACCTAGAGATAAAACTTGGTAAATAAGGCCTGTTTTGTTTCCAGGCTTTTAGGTTATTAAATATTCAAAAATCAAATTATAGAGTTATCACTGAACTCAACTACTTCACAGTTTGATTTTCAAACACATTTTAAGAAATTTGAAAAAAATAAAAAGCTTGCATAAGTATTTTACACTTCACTGATTTTAAATGTGAGTAGGAGTAGCTAATTCACTTAAACAAGTCAAATTCTGTGCTCTAGAAATATACAATAGTGCTACTTGCTGTAACAGGTACACTGTCCTTCCAGCATCTACAAGAGTCTTCAGAGCATAAGTCCAAGATTTCTAATTTGTTTAGAAAAATCCAGAAATTTCCTCAGCAGCCCTAACACAGGAATTAAGGCAATATTCTATAAAAGAATGACACAGTCATGAAATTAAGGGATTTGAAATGAACAAAAGGACAATGATTCCTTACTATACCAAAACAAACTTTATTTTTCTAAGGCTAAAAGAACAGCGTTCTAGATCTGTATATAGGATACAAGAAGCACTGTGACAAATAGAATAACATTTGAACTAAAAGGTTTTAAAAATCATGAGAACTTACAAATTAAGTAGCCATTACTGGAGATAGAAATATTGTTCTAAATCCTGCAAGGACACATAAGTGTTCTCCCCAAAACTAATGGGATTACTCACTTCAGAATCAGGGTTCAAGTTATTCTCAAATACAATCTTTGTTCTACCGCAATCTGTCTTTGACAATCATAACACAGCCTGTGGTGGAAGGGACCTTAAAGATCATCAAGCTCCAAACCCCTTCCCATGGGCAGGGTCACCTCCCACTAGACCAGATCGCTCAAGGTCCACCCAACCTGGCCTTGAACTTTTCCACAGAGGGCCCATCCACAGTTTCTCTGGGCAGCCTGTTACAGAGTCTCACTACCCTCACAGTGAAGAATTGTTTCCTAACATCCAATCTAAACCTACCCACTACATTACCCCTTGGCCTATTCACTGCACATCCTTGTAAAAAGTCCCTCTCCAGCTCTTGCATGCCTCTCTTTAGTTACTGGAGAGCTGAAGGAAGGTTTTCCCAGAGCCTTCTCTTCTCCAGGCTTAACAGCCCCAACCTCTCACCCTGTCTTCAGACAGCCTAAGAAGGTTGTGTTTGTTCATGTTTGATCTGGAACCAAAAGCAAACAGTTCTCAGTGCTAGTCCAGGTCAAAAAGTACTCACGTGGTATCCTAATCTGTTGTTATTATTTTATAGGACCAGGTTTGTAAAAGTAAGTTTTTACTACTTAAAACAAGCTCAGACTTTCTGTTACACGGAGAAAGCTTTCTAGCAACAAGAGAGGCTTAATGTACAAACTTTTTTGCCTGCAAAGAAAACTATGTCCATGAGTTTTCAGAGATACAGATAGACTGATACACATACACACAAGCACTATTTCTGTGTAATTAGTCATCTCACATCCTGTGGGCATGGGTTCAAGAATTTATTAAATTTAATATAAATTCACATAAGATGTTAGACTTGTACCCAGCTACTAAAACTTAGATGTGTCCAGAAATACATGCATTTATATGGAAAAAACTCTCAAAAAGGCAATAGCTGCCTTATGTAAATGCAATGCTGTAAATATACAGTTGATGCATGAACAAGTACAATTCAACCCTGCTGTTGGGCAAAGAAAATCCCCACAATTTTTACATCCTAGGTAAGGACACAAACTTTGGGTTTAGAATCTGGGTCAGAAACAGTTCTTAAGAACTACAGAGCTCAGAGCAACACCTGTTCCCTGTCCATATAACAAGCAGTACTGCTACCCCTAACCCTACAAAAACCAGCATACCATGTCAATGTGACAGATATTTTTAAGGATTAAAGCGCTTCTTTCCTTTGACTATCTCATGTTGCAAAAAGAGATGCTGTAAGTTACTTCTCTGCTCTCCGTGAAGGAAAACTTTGGGCAACAGGTGAGAGATCCAAAGTGACTTAAAGAAGTAGGTGGCAAGGTTTACAGGACGGGAGGACAATCCGAATCTAGTGACGCTCCTGGGCAATTCCTAGCTTTCACTTTATGACCTTCAGAGCATGACTGCCGCTTTCATGCCCCAGAAAGATGTCCCTGCTCAATTCTCAGACCTTTAAAAGCACTACAATGTTCGTGTTTATCTCTGCTCTCAGAACCTTTCAAAACATATAAAAGTTAATCTACCACATGAAGACGCGAGAGTATGGGGCGGGAAGACATAAACTCGCCCTATAAATCAACTTCATTATCTCGCTTTGCCCGCCTATTACGAACAAATTCGTTATCTGAAAACACGCAACTAGCAGCCAGCGTGCCAAAAAGAGACGCGGCCGCAACACTCCGCGCCTGGTCCGTAGCGTACAGCGATCTACAGGGCGACTTTCTGCCCCAGCCCCAAGGCCGGGCTCTGCCCGCNAAAGAAGCCCCTTCTCCTGCCAGCCACCGCCGGTCCCGCCGGCCGACTCACTTCGCAGGGCCCCGATGAGGAGGCTTCCGTCCTTAATCAGCTCCTTGATGAACTTGTTCGTCCTCTCCAGTTCGATCTCGTGACACTTGAGGCGCTCTCTGAAATCCGGGCTGTCCAAGTAGGAGTCACTGAACTCCAGCGTGGGCAGCCCCATGGCAGCGGTGGCGGCCGCAGCCCCCCGGCCGGCGGCGGAGGGAGGGNGAGGGCAGAGGGGAAAGCGGGAGAGCGGCGAGACGAGGCGCGGCTGCCGCCTCCCCGGACAGGCTCCCGAGCCGCCGCACCGGCCCGCTGGCAGCGGAGGCGGCGCGCTCCGGCCGCTGTCACCCAGCTACATTGCTGCCCGCGGCGCACCGCGGGCTCCCAGCGCCGGCGCCGCTCCGCCGCTTCCGGCAGCGCTCGCTCTTCCTCCCTGCCCGGCGCTAACTCCAGTGCGAACCTCCCTCGGCCCGGCCGAGGAATTCCTCCTCCTCCCGGCGCGGCATGCTCACACGCCGGGGACGCGGCCCGGCAGTGCCCGCCCCTCGCTCGCCGCCCCTCCGCGCTCTGCCCTCCAGCGGCGGCGCGGCCTCGGGCCGCTATGGCCCGGGGCGAGGCGGAGGGTCTGCGCGGCTCTGCGAGATCGGCGCTCTCCTCCTCCTTTACCAGGGGCTTTGGGACGCCCAGAGCAAAGTCGGCAAGGAGGATCCGCCACCGGGGCACGGAGGCGCAGGGGCATCGCAAAGGGTGTGCGCGGAGGAGGCTCCCCGGTTTGTGTCGGGGTGAAGCCGGGGAGCAGCCGCGCTGCTGGGGCAGGAGCGCTGCTAGCCCGGGGGCTCCTGCCTCCGCTGGAGGAGCCGAGGGAGCCGGGGCCGGAGGCAGCCAGCCCGAGCGGGCCTGCTCTGGCAGGGGATCCTGCTGGCACCCTGGCCAGCCCGCCCCGTGTGCCCGTTCGGCCTGCGGCGGGGCAGTGCCCCGAGGGACGGGCAGAGACAGATGGGGACATCCGCGTGCTGCCATGGCACTTGGTTGCTATGAAGGGGATACAGCTGAGCCGAATCCATCCCAAAGACGAGCATCAGGAAACTGCAAGCCTGGTTTCTGCAGCAAAGTTGGGTTCTTACAAGTATGTGAGTGGGCTTATCACAGTAAACAGAAACACTTTGGTTGATTCTTGTATGTTTATGTGGAGTGGTTTATCCAGACATACCGCGTCAGTATGTAAGTATGTATACAAATGTACATACTGGATTTAAGGAGAACTCTCTGTAAACACACCTTCAAGTCGGCAACAACTCAATTGGAAACAGCCATCAAGGCACGACCATGAAAGTAATTGTCCTTCAAGACAGCCCACCACTTGCCAAAAAGGGCTTTCAAGAAGACAGCCATGCACACGCTCCTACCAAATCATTGTCTCCATGTTTACACAGCTGAATATGGAAGTGCAGGAAGGCTCAATGCTCCTACATGCTGTAATTCCCTGATATAATTAGTGGTTTTCACACTTCTTAACTGTTCATCAAAACTTACCTCTTTGTATTCACAACAGATTTTTGTGAGTGTCAAAAATGCAGAAGAGACGCTGTCATTTCTACTAATACAGCCTGCAGAATTTGTTGAAGTGAAAAAATAATTCTCATTTTTTCAAGGCTGAGACTTTCTCAGGACAGTATCGGAGTTAGCTGTCAGTGTTGATACTAGTAGACCCATTGAAGTCTCTTAATTTGTATTGATAGCAAAATTCTGCTCATTAACGTTTCCTATTTTTCTAATAATAGGAGGAATAAGACTGAAAAGAGACGCTTATTTCCATGCTTTTGCAGGCAGTAGCATGTAATTTCAATTGTAAACAAACTTTATTTAGAATCCAGTTGAACTACTGGAAGGATGTTCCAAATGGATCTTTTTTATGACTATTAAAAACCTAATTTTCAGTCTACATATATTCACAAGGTCATTTTAGGCACAGTTGTTCTCCCTTCAATGTCATCTGTAGCTGAAAACATTCTTTGTCTTCTACCATGTTTATTCTTTGATGTAGTTTTAGAATGCAATAATGTCATCTCTTAACTCTTCCATACAATACCTGAAATAGTTTTCTGTCATATAATAAAATATTAATTTCCTTCTTTATTATTATTGTTCTTGTCTAGATATCTAAGTTTGATTTGATCTTACTTCATCATAGTTTACTGAAATTATATGCAAGACCTTGTTCAGTCACGTTAATGACTATGTTACTGAACTAAACACCTTTGATGAAGATTGCATTTGTCTGTTTCACAGCAAAATTACTACTGTGCTTCACTAAGTCTCTTAGATCTTTCTTTTCCTGACTTCAACTAGCAAATTCCAAAGTGAAAACAGAGATATTTGTTAGTCCCAAAAACATGTACTAAGCATTTTAGTTCAAAGTAGTTATACTGGTAATCAGGATTACTGATTTTTTAGTCTATAATATTCTCATCTTAGGAAGTTCCATAAGCACATTGCTGCTTTTGGTATCGAGATCATGAATGGAAATATTAATGAGACCAATACTAATATCATATTCCCTCCAAGTAACTTACCATTATCCATTTAATTAGTTCCAGGTTTCTCAGAATAATCCATATCTTTCTCAGCCAAACTGAGAATTTTTCAGCATACATTGTATCAAAGTTCGTGTAAAAATTCTACTAGTTCACATGTACTACTTTTCTCTTTTCTCAGCAAAAACCTTTCTTTTTAAGGAAATAGATTTGTTAAGAATTGTCTTTGCTTCATAAGGCAATATGTGGCCAAATGAACACCCAATCCTGCATTATCTTCCACTGGCAGAGAAAAGTTTTATAGTTAACCTGTGACCTTAATGAGCATTTATGGCTGCATCTGGATGAGAATCTGGTAAATGAGGGATCTGGCACACTTGCAGAGTTCAACAAAAAAAGTCTTGATTGAAAGATAAGTCCTAGGGTGTGTTTTGTGTTGGAGTTAGGTAGGACCTTGTGGTTTGCTGCTTTCTAAAGAAAACAAGGTATTTGAAGATGTAATTGGGAAATGTAGAGGCCCAAACTTTATAGTGAGCAGGATAGAACTGTATTTAGTTTGGTTTCTTTTTTCTTTTCTTTCCCTTAGAAGATTCTTGCATAGTGCCATGGTAGAACAGTAGGTTTCATAACTTGAAAAGATGGGAGAAATTGAGGAAATGCCTAAACTTTCCAAAACAGCATATTTCTGTTAAACTAATAGTATGCTAGAAGAGAGTTAACCATATTGAAGTACAATTTAGACACCTAAGTAGGTAGAAGCACCAGTCCTTCAAATAGAAGGCTCTAGTAAATGAGTTAGCCTGGTGTTATTACCAGCTATGAAGAGATGAATGAAAAATGGAACACCTTTTTTTTTCTGAGCCCCAAGGAGCTTTGTCCTGTTTTATCAACTTCTATGTTTGTGATTCTAAGCTTATTCTGATATCTTACATGCTAATGAGGTCAGATCAATTATTGTGGATTTCTCCTTCATCTTAAATGTAAACACTGAACTGTAATTTCCAGACAGTGGCCTTAGTCTGACTCTAGAGGATACCTCCAGAGTATAGGTATCCTCTAGAGTCAGACTAGAAATAGGGCTATTTCTAGGCAGCCTGGGAACAGGAAAGGAGAGGTGTGTCTTGATACTGCCTACAGCAGCACCTATTCCTACTCGTAGTGTGAGGAGAGGGCTGCACACGCAGTCCCCCACATTTATGGCTCTATCCTCCTCTGTTATATGCTATTAATCTAGGCAGTTAATGCAGAGAAGGACTGTGAGTGTCCCTTATCTTCTGGGGAATATTTTAGGATAGAGACTCTGCCAAATTCCTTGTTATTTCTTCTGCCTCAATGTACACAATTATGGGAACATTACTTAAAGCTGTGTGGCGTTGCTCCATCTTCTGAAAATTGCTCCTTTCCCTTGAGAGATTGTGGGATTATAGGCAGAAAAATACAAGGACACTGATGCTTGTAAGTCCTCTTGAACTGCTCAAGTGTACAAGATTAACTCTGTACCTATCTAGCATAGAAAATATTAATAGAATAGAAAACCCCGCTCAAGCAATTTTTTACAGAGTATTTGAATTTGTTTTAGCTCTCCAAAGAGCTTGTTTTACTTAGTTTCCCATAGGTTTCTTCTTGGGAATTGCCAAGATTCCCAGGAACTTACTAGGATAAATTCTATTAATAGTTTTCAGTTTCTCCTTACTAATTTGAGATACTACATTCTAAGCTTATATTGGTGCTTATGCTAAGCTAAGGTAAGCATGCTTATGCATGCTAAGCTTATATTTTTAAATTAAAAAAAATAAAAGAATTGAAAATTAATGAGGAAAGTAGATCGAAGTTTTTTATTTCCTTGCATGTATAAACTGAAAGAAATACTACTCTGTCTGGAATACAGTCTCATGCTGTTAACTGACTGTTAAATGACATAGCTGCCAATGTGTTTTGCTTGTTTTGTTGGTTTGGGTATTTTCACTGCAAGTTTACATTGTCAGAGAAGGAGAGTAGCTAGACGAAATCATAGTTTGGAAACCACGCCTTGTAATTTAGTATTTACCAACCATATTATCCTGAAATATTGGTCTCTGTGCACAAAGGTCAACTCACAAACTCACATGTGCATTCCTATCAGTGTTTCAGATTGTCATCAATAATTACAGATTGGTAAACTTTCTCAAAGAAAATGTAGTGATTTTAATACATAAGCTAGCTCCAAGTGGTTTGGAGAAGCTTCAAAGAGTGAAGAAGTGAAGTTCAAAGCTGGAATTAAAAATCATGTTTAGTAACTCTTATGCTGTGTTTGCTTAAGCCTCCTGGGTACTTCTGGGTTGAATCTGAATATTCCTTAATTGGCTGTGGTTCTGCCTTCTGGTATGCTCAAAATAGCATTTACTTCAAGAAGTAGGTGCCTGACACCATGTGAGTTACAGACACTCGAAACAAGCAGCTCCCAGCCTCCAGATGGGATGGATACAGTACCCGTGACTGAACAGATGAAGGCTACGCAGCATTTTATGGGAAGGAGTAGATGTGGCAGCTTAAAAATCACAGCAAGGTAATGAGGACTGCTTTGTGTATCCTAGTACCTAAAGTATTAGCCTATAGAGTAGGAAATCTGAATGTTAGGTACCTGCAGTCTTGGTGCACAGCGTTGGCTCTAGAAGGGGGAAACTTCAGATCATGCTTTGCCTTGCATTTCTTCTTGAAGGTTTTGGGAGTTCCACTCAGCATGAGAAATCTTTGGATCACTCTCCATGTCTATATGCAGTTGAGAAGTACCTCCATTCTTTAATTTTCTCTTTGGAAGCAAAGCATCTGAGAGGCAGTAGATGTCTAATCTTAACTGAAATTTGATTCATGTATTCTTTGGTCACATTCTGTTATAGCCACTTGCCTGTACTTTTCTGAAAGTAAGTTTTGTACATTATTGATTACAGTTTATTTATGTAAGTAAACAATGGGACTGTGAAAATCATCATCAAGGTGAACACCAAGAAATTAAATTTTCACATCATTATCCACAATTATTCTTTCATATCCAGGATCTGGTTCCGTAAGTGGATGCCTTCCTTACTAGCCTTGTCACTTGTATCACTTTGAACATGAAAGAAACAGTCTATAGTTGATGTAAGCAAATGCTGGTCCTGCCCTTAGTCAGCAGACTGCAAGTTAGTGCTGGATAAGAACTGGGTGATTACATGATCCAGATGAGCAGCTGAAAGGCAGGGTATATTCAGCTCAGCCCTGTGCTACACCTTTGCACAATGTTTGGGTGCTGACTGCTGACTGAATAGATACCAAGAAACAGGAATCACAGAAGGTACCTTAAGGCAGCTCAGTCACTTTGGAAGATTGTGGCAGAAAGAATGCCACAGAAAGCTTAGCAAGAGAAGGAAAATGGACGGACAGACAGCTCTGCTGTCTGCTTTACCTCTACTGCATGGAAACTAGATAGATGCTGATTGCAGCCATACTGTGTAGGGGAAACAGACCTCAGGAGACAGCAACTGGTGTCACACATAAATCTTTGCTATGCTTCTTGGGAGCCAAATCACATCTATGAATACAGGACAGTGAGATGGCATCATTTTCCCCAGCTTGTAGTTTAATAGTGTGATTTACAGGTGTGTAAGGTCTTTAAAGGAAAGGTCATTATTAATTTCTGACTTATCTTCATACCTCGCCCTCTAAATTTGAAGTAGTAATTGTAACCTGCATCCTGTGCACTCAGTGGAAGAAGGTACTAGTTTATCTCAGCTATGTCTGTCTGTAAGATATGAGACAAATGTCAGTAGGCCCAAGAGCTCTGGCATGCTCACATTAGTTACCGTTCACCAGAAAACTGAAATCCTTAGCGTCAGTACTCTTTAGCACATAATTTACGTTTAGGTTGACTCAGCAGATAACTGGGAAGGCTTTTTATGATACAATGTCATCTTTTTTTGGGTGTGTTGATATCTGCTAGGTCTGTCCTAGCAGAGCACCTGTGGGAATTGAAGGGACTTCATTAGCAGCTCTTGACAGTGGGCACTGGTAACGAGCAGGGTCAGCCTACTGCTAATACTTTCCTGTGCAGAAAGAACACAGTTGAAATGCCCATCCAAAGGGCAGATCTTGCAAGCCTCTTGGCAGCCATAAAGCAATGAAAGCATTTTGCCAAATAAAAGGTTGGATTCAGTTTGGAAAGATAAATCTGCACTAGGCCAAGTTAAACACAGCTATAGAAATGTTGGATGACACATGAATTACTGGTTTCTCAAAAGCAAGACCTACCCTGAAAACTAAATTCAATTGCAGAAAATTTTACTCAGAAAGTAATGCAATACCAGAGAAAATACTGAACAAATGCCATTTTGAAGTTAAGTTTTTTTTTTTTCACTAATCTAATGATGTGTTTACAGAGGTACATAAACCAGAAACTAAATCAATAATTAATAAACCTGAACATTTTTCTAATTCCCTGTGTTACCTAAAGCTCTGCTTTTGTGCATGGTCAGAAGTGCCTAGGTCTTGATTGGAATAAGTAGTTCTGAGCTTATGAGTTCTGCCTGAATTCAGAAAAAATGTATTCTTTATGGCATATAAGGAAAGAGTAATTTATGTGCCTACTCATTAAAGCCTACAAGGATGTTTTCTAATCCTGTTCTTTTCTGAAAACTAGTAAAGTAATTTATGTGAGAATCACTGAGTAGCAGTCTTAGAGTGAAAGACACAGGCTATGATTCTGGGTGTTTGAGTCAGATTTCGAACAGAATACATGCAGTGAAATATATTTCTCTTTTTTACAGGTAGGGAAATGGAGACAGATTAATAATGCAGGAGCAAGTTACTTCCATAAACTTGACTACACTTGGAAGTTTGCTAAAATACCTATTGTAGAATGGCAGTGTCCCCTTGAGGATTTACAGCAAAATGATCATCCTTGAATAAATTAGGGATAACTATCTCAGTAAATCTCAAAATGCATAAAAGAAATATAGCGCAACATTAAACTTCCCAATAATATTTTAGCTAATCATGTTCTTATTCTTTCTTTATATGGGAACTCTGTTTTTAGGGGTTTTTTTTCCATTTACTCTAATTGATAACTTCTATGACATGGACTTTTCTCTTCATCCTCTAAAATATGTGACTTACATTGTAATTTCCAAGACATTGAAGTGTTTACTGCCAAAAGTAAAAAAGTGCTTCTTGTTTTAGTAAGAAACCAAATCAAATAGAAAGTGAAGTCTGTTTTTCATGGCTCCATCTATGAATACACAATAGATCTTCATGTGAACAAGGGAAATATGCTCTTTCTTTGAACTCTGTCCTCTTCTCATCACTGTTTCATTTTTTGTTTAATTCATAATGTTTTCATTACATTAAGAGAACAACAGGGTATCCCTCCTGTAGATAGTGGAATAGTTATCTGTCCTTATACTTTAATCCTCAGGGTAATTTCTTTTGTTTGTGTTAAAGCCCTCTTGGTTTTGAGTTTCATAGAGTGTATAACCAGAAACGTATTGATAGTCATGTCAGATATATTACAAATATATTTAAAAATAAACAAGTCACACATCTAAAAAGCTATTAAATTAGGCTATTATAGTGAACCTGGGTAATTTTCGTGTAACTGCAAAGACTGGAATAGAAGATAGTCTGCAAGTGTTGAAATTACGTTTTCTATGATGTAAACCAGTTCAGATTTCATTTTTCGTATTGGTAACTTAAAAAAATTGAATATTGCCTAATGATGAACCCATATTTGGGAGAAGAGGAAGAGATTGTCCTCAGTCTATTTTACATGTGGCCAACAAAACTATCTGATGTTTCTCAGAGCCATGGGAAATCAAGCTGTGATTCAAATTGCTGTTAGTCTGTTTTGCTATTCAATATAGAGTTGCTTCTGTGTGGTCCTTGTCTAGCACTATAATTATGCAAATGATAATGGCTGAAGACAGATACCTTAGAAAGCAGATGCTCCTAATCTTGAGTTCTAAAATTAAATTAGACATTGCCAAAAAATTATACATTTTGTAGCTCTCTCTTCCTTGTATTGGAAAAAGAATATTGTGTAATATGTTTATTGTAATGATTCTCCCTCCTCTTCCCTCCATTTCTAAAATTACAGAAATTTAAGAGAGGATCAAAGGAAACATATAGTATGAATATCCTCTCCTAAATCATCCCTGAGAAAGAACTTGATTGACTCTTGTTCTCAATATGATATTTTCTTAGTTTGTTCAAATAGTATCCTCCGTCGTTTCACCACCTTGCTGAAAAGTTCTCCGGCTCTAACCTTTGCTGTCAATAGTATTTCTTCTTTTTCTTCTCCTTTGTCTTCTGACATTTTTACCACGTTTCCTTCATCTTGCTTTCTAGACCAAACTCACTGCCTTTTGTTCTGTTTTTTTTTCTGCAAAAACTTACCCTCTTCTTAAAAACTCTTGCTCTTAAAAAAAAAAATCAGAATTCTGTCCAATTTCTTGCTAGAGGTGAAGTTCCTAAACCAGACACAGAATTACCTGTGAGGACTCACAAAAGCTGAATTTGTACAATTAGTTATCATTCTCATTATTGCATTCTATAAGAAGATGTCTCTTTGGAAGGACATCACTGTATAAATCATTGTAACCCTAGGACAATTCTGTCCCAACCATCTAGCTAAACATTTCTCATTCTGTATTTTGTGTATTCTGAATTTTATTTTCTCTTTTCACCATTCCACATTGTTTTATTATTTGTTCCAAACTCAGTAAGATAAAGCTAGTTGTCTTACTGATTTATCAAAATTATTTTTAATTCTGATCCTTTCACCAATAGTATTTTCTATTTCATCATGACTAGTTTTGATAAATGAAAATTTGAACTTAGATCTCTTTGGGAGATCTCAGCAGGACAGGGCACTCAGCAGGACAGGGCACTACTAGGTATTTTCACTTCCTCAGCATCTTTTGTTTCTCAAAAAGATGCTCACTATTCCCTTTGTCTTCCAGTTACTTCTTACTGCTAGAACTTTTTTGCCTGACTCTTTATGTCACATTACATCCACTCACATCTTTGCTTTTATTGATATGTCCTTGGTTTCTTATGTTCATCCTCACTTTTGATTTTTGTATGATTCATTCTTCATTGGTCCAAGTTACTGAAGAGCTCCCATTACAGACATAATTGTCTCTGCTATTCCTACTCTGTTGCCTTTCCTGTTTAATAGTTTGGCTTACAAAATAACCTTTCTGTAGTCCTACCTGTACTCCTGGCAATTCTTTCAGAAAATGACTCTATTTACCATCTCCCTGTTTTCTGAAAAATCTTGCCCTGTTCAACTACTTTTGCAGTCTTTGTTTCAGTAGAGCAATAACATTTTTCCTTTAATTATGATCCCCTAGAGATAATTCTTTATGCCTTCCCAGGAGTCAGAACTATATCTAAAAAAAAAAACCTGCTATGAAAGAAGAGACTGCTCTCTAAATAAACAGTTTAAATAACAGCTGCTCCTTATGTGATGCCTTGAGCAACTGTTTCAATAGAATTTTTTATGTTTCATATATGTTGAGGTTATAGCAGATGAACAAGATGAAATTGAATTAACAGTGTTATATCATTGCAAAAAGGCATATTTTCTATCAGCTTCATTATGAAATAAGCTCTGGGTGGAACAACTTTGTCCTCTTCTTGGATTTGGTAGTTCAAGGATATGGACTAGGTGGAGAAGGATAAGCAGGGAGCAGTGATAATGATCAGAGGTCTAAGAAACAAGAGAAAATGCTGAAAGAATGTAATGTGTGTTTTATGTAGAGGGAATACTAAGAGTGTACTAAGTGATAAAAGGCTGCTTCAAAGAGAGGGGAGCATTTGTTTTACATGCTCAGACAAAAGGCATTTGGTTCAAATTGCAGCATGAGAGATTTGGGCTATACTAAGAAAAATTGCTGGTGATAAGGATACTTAAATTTTGGAATAGTCCCATTTATTCATAAAAGCTGTAAATCATAGCTGAAATACATTTTTTCATAGAAAATTTTCTAGTTCATCTTTGTCCCTAAGTAATACTAGCTTCCTGTAAAGTAGAAAATCTCTGAAGGTTCTGCTTATCTCCTGATTTTCAGGTTAGGACATCTCTAGATTGTATCATCTCTCTGAATTGCCCTATTTTGTCTCCTACTGATAGCTCTCACACATGGGGAATTAATCAGGTTCATTGAAAACTGAAAACATGATTGAAATCCCAACATTTGTCTTGCAAGGCTATGAAGTCTTGACAATTCACATTTTAATCTATCTTTTCAAAGACTAAGCTTAATTAGACCTTTTTGAAAGCTTATTGAAATCAAGAGAAGTTCTGACTGTTCTCAGTGAGCTTTTAGTCTAAAAAATTTAGCTTTATTAAACATGTCATATTTTGGTTTTGTCAGTCTAACCCCAAATACTCATTGAGTAACCTGTCCTTGTCCAAATATGCTTTTGTGTGTCATTTTTTTCTGAAGTCACTGGTTTACTGGAAGAAAAAGTGGGTTTTCCCCCCACATATTAAGATTGTTCCAATATTTCCTTCAAGCATTTAAGTTTCTGTTGAGCCACTACCTCAGACACTTTCATCCCAGTATTTAAGTTGCTGTAGATAAAGAATTTTCTTGCAACTCTGTACGGTTCCTTGCTGTGGCAGAAGGGAGCTTTTCATTGATTTCTCAAAATGAGCATTTACCCATCTGTCTTCAGAACAAACAAGTATGTTTCCACTTCCTACACCCTTGCCACTTCAAAGTGAGGTCTCACTTTGGGCTTGGAAAAACATGCTGTTGAGTTTTTCTTGATTTCTACATCTCAATCTGATGCAAAGGAGTGGGATCCCAGCTTTAGAAGAAATCCTGCTGAGCTTAGAGTTGTGTTCACAGCTCATGAGAAGAGTGGTAAGATTTCATGCAGCCAGGGAATTTCACAATGGAGAATTAGTCTGTCTTTTCAAGAAAACATTTTGAAGCAATAACAGTATCGACATATTTCGAAGGTTGGGAAATTTTAAAGCTACAATCATGTATGTAAGTGTACTCTTTTGTGCATGTATCTAGCAGTAGAGATTTTAAATAATTTTAATAATTTAGATTTTTACCCTGAGAACTCACAAACTTGCAGTGTAATTAGCAGTGTGTCTTTGACTTTCATAACACAAATATTTACAAATATTTTTAATGGTTCTTTTTTCCTAGACTTATATCTGGAAATTTCACGGCAGCCATTGTGTAATAAGTTCATATGTCTTTTACGAAGAATGTACAATTTTAAAGATTCTATTTTAAAAAACTATTTTGGATGGCTGTGCCTTTATGATATTTATCATGCAGGATATTAAAAAAAAAAGCAGAGTGACTGTCATAGACAGTCAGGCTACACAGACACCACTCTGCCTTATCAGTGCTATGAGGAAGTAGGGTACCATTCTGGGAGAAACCTGAGGCAGGTGACTTAAATGATTTTTCATGGTCTCACTGGAAGCCTGTGACAGAGCATGAAACTAATTCATATCTTTTGAGCTCAGCATTAGAGTCACAGCTTTACAATCCTGACTTTTATCTTGCTCTGATGAGCATTTCAGTAAAGATAGTGATTGTGTGAACATGATTCTGTGTCAAGAGATTAGTATTAGGGATAAATTGTACAATTCTCACTCATCTGCTTAAATAAACTGATGTAATCCCCTTTTAATGGAGAAGAAGTTCTATTTTATTAAAAAATATGACTGTTTGAAGCCAATTAAAAGAACCATAATAATACAGTATTGTGATAACAGAAACATGGAAAACCAGTTTGTGGACTAAGTGAAAAAGTAGTGCCCATAATGAAACAACATCCTCCAGGCAATAGCAGAACCTTCCAACCATATAATTTAGGTCTTTTCAAAGGCAAGGCTAGCCTTATGGCTTCAGATGGCTGAGGCAGAGAGACAAAACAGAGTCTAAACAGAACCAGAGATGGACACATGCCAAAGGAACGGTATTTCTCATCCAAAGATCAAGAGGAGATGTGCCGATCTGCAGTGCTTTTGGCAACAGGCTGTCTTCCTCACTTAATCTAAAGAGAAGGCCTGTCTAGGGGTTCTTACAGTGATGAGATGCCCTGAATTTGGTCTCTGGTGCTATGTGATGTGGAGCAGAAAATGTTGATTGGGAACTTTGTAAGCAGATGTAGGTCTCATCCTCTACTTATTATATAAGAAAGTCACTAAAAAAAAAAAAGGTAAGTTACTTCCTGATGGAAATTTTTCCTCCCCTCTCACAAACAGCTGTTTTTAGTATATGTATACATCCTTACCTGAGGTGACCTCTACCATATCATAGATTTTGTTAGGATTCACTCTGGATAGGAGGCCTTAAGTGTGGCAGATGCAGGATGCTGAATCACCAGTATCTTTACACACCTGCAGATCTCTTGCTTTCAAGCTATTACCTTTCTCATCTTATCCCACTTTTTTCTCCTATTAACCTAATTTCACAACTGGGTCTTTAACTTTGGTGGATATATTCTTATTCCAGGGGATTTTGTGCTGTAAGAGTGGTTTCATTTACACCTAGAACATTTGGAATGATGGTATCTACTTTTACTTTGGAGTAGACAACATAGACTTCTGTTTCCAAATGTCTTCATATCACTTGCCTGTAGTCTTTTTATTCTTATTTCTCCAATTTAACAGTTGCTGTAAACTGTTTCAGTCAAAGGTTGTCTCCTTGTTGCAAAATATGCGTGGGATGTCTGTTACAAGAGATTAGTTGTAAAAACTACAACACAAGCAACAATCCCAGATCTAACTAATCTCCTTTATCATATATTTACAAAGCAACTCCTGGAGCTGCTTTGATCATGCTAGTGTTCATCCCATGAAGGATAAATTTTGTTCAGATTCCAACTGCAATTAGCATTTAAAATTTTAAAATGCCTACTTGTGTAGCATTTTCTATAAAAATTCTGAAGAGTAAATGGACACAAATGTCCCTAAATCATTTTTATAAAGTCTTCATGCTGAAAAAACTTCCTCAGACATTCCTGGGTTAAAGTGAACAACTGAGCAATTTAAGTATTCCTCCTATATGAGGTTTACAGGCTCTTCTTCAGACTGCTTCATGCATCACATATTAAAAGCAAACAAAAAAAAAAAAAAAAAGAAAAGCTGTAGTGGCCCTGAAGGCAACATACAGAATGTTGACATGGAGACACTGGAGTGTAAGTCAAACTCAAATCTCCTTGTGCGGGATGTCTGAAGCTGTGTGTGTGTGCTGTGGGGTCATAACACAGATTCAGGAAGATGAGAGAATTGCATTAGGGAGAGAGGAGGTTAAAAGTTTAAAGCTCTTTTAAGCTGAGAAGGGCTTAAAAGTCTGGATACCCTTATTTTTCAGAAAATACTCTGTCAGTCTGGATTGACAATGCCTTAGAAATGAAAAAAAACCCCAAAAATCAAACTATAGTTTATTTTCATTAAAGAAAGTATTTGTTTTGGTGTGTTGGTACAGCACTTGTTTTGGTCTGTAACTGTTACACAGCTCCAGAGTACAATACACAAGTATATAATTTCTAAGCTGAAATGCAGTTCAGTGGGTGGTTCAGTGTTCTTCCCTGCTTACAGCTCCATGATTCTGCCCTTTCCTTTGCCCTTACCTTTGTCTGGCCTCAGGGCATCAGACATACCAGTGCAGAAGTAACCCTACAAAAATGTTAACAGTGTCAGGAAATGCCATAAATGAAATAAAGTTGTGCTATTCTATTGCACTGGCTTAGTGGAACCATCGACCTGTGTTGTTGAAAAGCGTGTGACAGATTATTTCCACGAGGGTTAGCACAAAAGCAGCTACAGGCCTGCACTGCCATGTGTGCTTGTTTTGGATAGGGTAGAATTATTTTTCTTCACAGTGGCAAGTGAAGAACCAGGGTTAAACCCCGACACCATGCTGATCAATAGTCTGGATCTGTGCAGAAACCAGTCCAGAGAGATGTGGAAAATTTTCTTGAAAGAAACTTTACTAGTTATTTAGGCAAAAGACTTGAGGACTGTGTTACTGGATTTGTACATCAGAACACTGGGTTTGGTGTCTTGTAGTTTAGGACCATAGGGAACTTCACCGGTAAAATGTGTGTGCTTCTTGCGTTAGGAATCATTAAATCTTTTGGTTCAGGTTTCCTAAACTGTCTTCTATGTGTATCTCAATTTTTATCCTGCTACTTGCAACTTCTGGAAACTAGGCTAGTGAGCTCTGGAGTTCTGGAAACTAGTGAGCTCTCTTTTCATGGTTAAATCATAGACTCACTAAGGTTGAAAAAACCTCTAATACCATCAAGTCCAATCATTTACCTGGTACCACAGTGTTCAACACTATTCCATATCCCCAAATGCCAAATCCACGTGCCTTGTGAACACTTGTAGGGATGGTGATTCCACCACTTTCCTGGGGAAGTGTTGTCTTTGCAGTGACTACAATCATTTGCTCGCATTTTTAGGCAGTTTTAAGAAAGCTTTAAACGTCTTTATGGTTTTATTGTCTGTAATTCATGTAATGTATCCTAAACCCATGTGATTTATGTCAGATTCTATATTGCTTTTTGCTATACAAAAAAGCCCAGCAAAATCACAAACAAAACCACAAACAAACAAACAAAATGGAAAATTAATGTACACCATGGATAGATTACATGGAAAATTAAAGTTGGTTTGGGCTTATATTAAGTGAAAAATATTACTTTATTAAAATTGGAGGCTGCTTTTGAAGAATCATGTGCTTTTAAAACTCTGAGAAGTTTGCTTCTTCTTTTGCCATAAAAATCAGGCATAACTATAAAGAACTGTCATGCCTGAAACTAGTTTTAGTGCCATTGCTATTTTGGCAGTTATTTGTGAAATTCAGGGGGCAAACAATTCTGTTAAATAAGGTTCAGTGTTTCAGGTAATCCCTTTGTTACAGCAGTTGGCATTTTCTCAACTTCCTTAAATCAAATGAGATAGTCCTAAAAGTGAGCCAGGATGTATCAAACCAGTGATTGCTAACAGCAAAATGTAGGTGAGTACAGACAACAGTTCATACTACGTGGAAGGAAATTTTTTGACACAAGGAAATATAAAAGATGACCCTTGGCCAAGATAAACGAGGAACATGACTGCTTCTACTGCTGTCCTAAGGAACCTTGTTCATTTGAGCCTTACAAGTATCAGCTGCAATGATATGTTATTTCTATTGGAATGAACACAAAACCATAACATCTGAAGCTGCTTAGCTAAAGCTAAACTAGTGTTTATTTTTTATATTTCTGGTGTTTTATTGTACAGGTTTTTTGTTTGCTTTGTATACTTTATTTCAGTAATAAACCTTCAGATTCTGTTTCGGGTGGATTCTGATTGATTTCTTTTTGTATTAAACCCCATGCACTTTCATATTAATTGGTTTGAACATGTATTCTTTGGCTTATTCAAAGAAAGTCTATGAACAAATAGACAAATAGTTTATATTGAGGAGAAAATTCTCTGTGTGCTGGTAAGCATCCGCTGGTCTTTATAATAAGAAATTACAGTGTTTGTTAGATTTTTTTTTAATGGACATTTGTAAATGGTTTTGGAATATTACAAAACATACATTAATATAGTGAATGTCATACCTTCTTGGGATGTGAACAACAGGATTTTTCCATGGAAGTTGATACCACCTATCAGAAAAATACATGCTTTTCTCATTTTCTGAAAAACACCACAGGATTCAGGAAAAATAGGCCACCACAACAAAGAAAGAAATTTTCATAGTGTACGGCTCTTGTGATATTTACCATGGAAAACTGAAAACTTAGAACCATATAATCAAAGCACATGGTGAATCAAAATCCTGTGTCTAACAACATCCCTTTCAGATGTCTTCACTAACAGATTTTTGTAGTTCTAGAAAATAAGGGATGTGGAATAGCAAATAAGCCTTACACAGATTTACATTTCATGGTTTTCCACTCTGAAGGCTCTGCTGATTCAGCTACCAAACCTGTAATATGCTACAGTAATTGTATATGAAATTGCTGCTGTGCTGGCATGATTTTGCTGCTCTTGGTTTACAGGCTTAACATTTTCTGTTTTCTTTGGTATCTCAATGCTATGTTTAATATAAAGTACTCCTACACACAGAGAAACAGATTCCAACTAGACTTCTCTGCATTTGTGGAGACCTGAAGTATCATTGGTGACACTCTCACTCCTTGAACCTCTGTGTATTCAGTTTATGCCAAGGCTATTTGCTTTATATTTTCTTTAAACTAAGACTGGCTGCTTTTGACTCTCCCTTCTTCCCACCTCACGTTGGACATTTTATATCTTTAATCATCACTTACACAGTCTTATCTGCTTGCTATCTTATGAGGTAAACAGTCTTGGGCCTCACCACTCACATGGGAGGCTGCCAAGAAGTCTGACTCATTTCAGAAATGCAAGACTTTTTAGAAGTGTTTACTTATGACTTCTATTACTGTAATATCTTCAGACTTACTAGTTTTAATTTTTCAATTTATGTATTTCCCCACAACAAAGAAGGAGTGGATGTTCCTCTTTTGCTTTGCTGCTTTGTCTCTGTGTTATGGTAGACAAAATGTTGATAGGCAAAATGATGAATTTCCTCATGAAATAGATGGTGAATTCATTCTTTGCTGAAAGTGTTAGAATTTAGAACCTTGTGGTAAGAAACCTTTATCATTTATTCCTTAGAAATAAATTCTCATTGATTTATCTGAATGCACCCTCTTAGGTTACACAAACTTTGCACCTCATTATTGACATCTTGGATGATTTTAAGTTTTCCCCTGTATTGTGTTTTGTTTTATTAGATACATTTTACATAACAATTAAATATCTTCTGCAGTTCAGTTCCCAAAGGATTTAAATGCACAACTGTACTAAAGTGCTCTGACAACCCTCCAAAGTCCAGAGTTCATCACACATCTCCCAGCACTCCCTGCAGGGTCAGGCGGCCACATTCCTTGCTGAATCTAGTACCTCCAGCTCCAATTATTTTTGCCACATGTCTCTAATGGCTGCCTTCCCTCTTTCTTATATATAGTCAAAGCAAGGGCTTGGTGTACAACTTCCTGACATCCCCTGACCTTTGAGCTGATGGGAAGACATATCTCTCCTCTCACACCAAAGCACTCCGAAGGCGACTGTGAAGTCCAAGTCCTCCCACAGTCTGTAAATACAAAGCCAGGAAGGATGACTCTGACTAACAGTAGGTAGTCTGTGAAGAGACCTGATATGTTAGTAGAGCTGTGAGCTATGAGGCTTTTGGAACAAAATGCAGATGTGATCTAAAGGGCAGTAACTCAGTCTTTTCCATCCAGGTGTAGGTAAAGGAAGTGGTATCATTTGGAAGCTGAGCTGGATGTCTCACAGGAAATGATGGTCTGATTTCCCTGAGGACATGCACTGTGGGTAGATACCTGTCCTGTCCCTGTGCTTCGGTATGCACAGGTTTTGATAAAATGTCTATCCAGGACTAGAGCCCTGTGAGGATCCAAATTTCCAAGGAAGGCAGATGCCTGCTGACAGAACTGGTACATCCTGATAATAAAGCATTTAAGCTAGCAAAAGTAACAAATCTATCCTGAAATGTATCAGGTGGGTTTGGTAGGACTTTGTGACTTCAGCATCCTTCTGGCCCCACAGCTTGAAAAAAGGATTGCAACCCTTTGGATGCCTGTGTGGTAGTTAAAGACCCAGCAACTGGGTAGGTGCCAGTGTCCAGCAGGGACAGACACAAAGTGCCTGCTTGCTTTATTCTCAGGTTTCAGTCCTTCTCCCTGTCTATGGTAAAATGCTGGAGAAAAAGCAGTAAGAAAATGGATCTTTGATTAAATTCTTGTATCCATTCCTTGCTTGACTTGCTATAGCCAGGATACAGATTACTGTGAATACCCTTCAAAAACATGCCCTAACCATTACTTGGAGAGAATTAGACATCCAACTTGGAATAGTTGCTGCCATTTCAAGAAGTCTCTTTAAATTGTGCCCATGACAGACCTTGAACTCCTTATACCTCCTTTTTCATCCCTGTGGAAATTGTTTTGACTAATTTTTTTTCTTGGTGATTCATGGATCCCAGTCTCGTTTCTGAAGTTGTTTGGCTGAAAATTAAGTGAAATTCCAGATCATTAGCCTGGATATGATTTTTCAAACCCCTCTATTCTTCTACCTTTACCCTATCTTCCTCAAAAATGTTACTGTTCCCTTCTCAGTTTAGAAAAACCTCTCTTCCCCTCAACACACATGGACAGGCACACACATTTACTCTCACAGAAATGCTTTATGCTATGAAGTCTTCTGCCTGCATTATTTTGAACTCCTGACTTTATGGCAGTTACTCAGATCCTCTCAAACAGTCTCATATTCTTCAGGTTTACCAAAGCAGGCATCTGTTATTCTTTTACTAACCATGGGATAAAGGTCAGCTCTAAATGCCTCATGTTTTCTAACCACTGACGTGAGACACTAGTGCACAATTCCAGTTGGCAAGATCTGTCAGCAGATAAGAGGATATAAATCAGTGCATACTGCCATTATTCCCCTAATTTCCATTGCTTAAAGCCTGAGTGGGAGAAGTCAAGGTATCAGTACTAGCTACTGTTTTCCACAATGGAAGACTTGGATAAGCTCATCCATTTAGTTCTATTAATGATGTTTTAATTTATAAATCAGAAGTGTGTTTGGTGCTTGCACTGAAGAGACTAGACTCAAGTAACCTGTCATTATATCTTCAAATGTTCCTGGTGATAGTGCAGCCTTCCTTAGTACTTAATTTTTCCATGATACAAATGGCAGTTCCTTGAGAGAAGTAATATACTTTAACTGCCCTGACCAGCCCCACCTGGGACCTCCACCCAGGGCTCATCTTAAGCTCATGCCTGGGAAACCTGTTCTCCTCTGAGCTGTGTTGTAGGTTGTGGTCTTGTCTCCTGGGTGAATTCAAACCTATGTTTAATGTCAATTGTCTTCAGTGCTGCTTTCTGGATAGACTTCAGTCCTACCTTTTAGGTTTGCCTCCATCCTGCTGTTCCTGCCTGGGCTCTCTGGATGGGCCATGCTGCCTGTGGGGCTGCTATGCAGGCACAGCAGGACTATGTCCTGCTTGATGAGGACACTGTATCTACTATGGTCATGTTTGGCTCTTGCTTACCCTCCCTCATGGGACAGCTTCTTCCCGCTGCTCCATGCTAGGGAGAGGTGGCCACAGTGGTAATCAACCCCTGGCATCATCACCAGGCAGATCTAAAGGAAGAACAGCCAAGTGTGGGCAGAAGAGTGAGACAGTCCTTCTCACCGGCAGCCAGGAATTAAGCTTCATTAGATGTGAGGTGCGCTTACACCTGAGAGATCTTTCACCATCCATAACCACTTTTCTAGGGTTTAACTTCAGAAAACTGGTACGCTATCCAGAGCTTTGAACTTTGTCACTTGAAGTGACTAAGAGCTCCTGTTCTAGTGATTTAATGGTATGGTATAAGCACAGTTTTGAAAATGTTGGCAAATAAGTGGCGTTTGGAGGTAGCCCTAAGCAGGTTCCTCATTAATAAGATCACAGTGGGAGAAAAGCCTGATGGATTTTTTTGTGGGGGTTCCCCCCCATTTTTCACCTCTCCCCCAAAGTTGGGCATGTACACCTTTGAGTAGCCATCTGGGGTTTTTTTTGTTTGTTTTTTTTTTTTTCCTCTGTCATTATTGTAATTTTCTTTTCATTAGATCATTATCACTCTGCTCATTTGACTGGGAATTTCCCCCAGGAGTGTGCTTTGCCAAAAGTGGTATTATTTTATGACAGATTTACATGAGAGCAGGTTTTTCAGGTTCTTGGTGGTGAACCATTTGGAAATCTGTAGACTGGAAAACTGCACTTTTCTGTAAAAAACCTCATCAACTCACAAATTTTCTTGTTTTGTATAGCTTCTTTCAGCTCCCCAAATAATCCCCAGTCAGAAGTGCAACCAAGGATTGAAGCCAGCACATAGTCCTTATGGGTCCAGAGCCTTTTACCCTTTTAATATCAGCACTGCACATCTGATACTAAAAAATTGTTTAAATTACTGCTATGAAACTTGAAATACTTTGTCATTTCCAAAAAATAGATGGGGAGCGGGGGGAAAAAACCCAGCAGTTTTATTGTAACTACGACGGTTTGCAATCTGAATTCTGTTCTTCCCCAAAGTAATACTTTGTGTGTGGGAATTTGTGTTCAGAACCAGTGCTTAAATTGTGAATGATACTGAATACGTGCTTCTGACAGGGAGGCTTGTCATGCAGGAGAAGGTGACAGTCTGAGAGATGTAGGTCATATTATGATTTCCACACCTTAAGAAGGCTGAAGAAGAGATGCAATAGATCCCTTCTTCCATGCCCAAACCTTGTCCAATGGCCTAGTAGATTTACAACATTTTTGGACACTGAGAGCACATGTGTCACGTCAGTACTACGCACCTCATTTGTCATCAGTCTGAGCTTGTGGAAACTGCAGTGGAAGCTCTGTCAGCCTTGCAAACTGAAACTCAGGGAAGATGTTACTTAGGGCATGGTTGTGGCTGACTCTGCTGAGGCTGTAGCCTGAGACTCCAACCAGGCTGTACGGTGCACCAGCACCGTAGGTAGAACTATCCCCTGAAATCAAGGCATGTAACTGAACATCTGTGTCTGAGAAGCCCAGCTGAGTATGTACTGGTGTAACTGAGTGTGCCTAGAGTAAATGAGTGTAACTGAGCATGTACTTAGGCAAACAGATTTCTGTGTGCATCTTTTGAAACCATCCAGTCAGGCTGCACTTTCAGCTCTCGTTCTAATTTGTGCTGGCTTGTAGGAACTTGGCAATTAAACATTATAATATTCAATTCAGATTTTCAGGTGATTTCAAAGAGCCATATCTGAAAGTTTTATTGAAGAGGTGTGTTATAAACTTACGATGTGGTGTTAATCAGCCAATACATAAAGCTAGTTTTAACCTGATACTTAAATTGTGAGTTTATTTATATAATGTAATTAAACATGTAGTTAAATAGTAATATTGCTGCAATAAGAATTTTGCTCTCTAAAATGAAATTTTAGCCATTGACTTCTGTGCAGCTTGTTTCCCCTGCTTTGTAAGGGTATTTTACATAAAGTTTTAATGTGGCTGTACAGTTAACTGTCTAAATGTCAGTTTTACAGTACTTCAGTGTATGCAGTATAAACAAGTGCAAGTTTGAAAACATAGCTCTTAATAAAATAAATGTCACATGCGGCAGTTTATTTAAATATTAGGGATCTGATATTTGTGTGGAAAACACTGCCGTTTATACTCAAATATTTATTAATCTTCTCAAACTTGTACTTCCGCAACGTGAGCAAACTGGTGGGATAGAAATTTCGGTCTCTTCATTTTGTATTCACATAGCTCAGTCCTAAAATGCCCTCTGCTGGGCACAGGCAGCAGCCAGGGAAGCAAGAGCCTTTAAGGTTGGGAAAACTGATATCATATGACTCACATCATCCAGCAGAGCGTCTAAATTTTGAAGGAATGTCTTATTAAAGTTATTTAAAGCTTAGGATGGTGTAATGTGGAACAACTTAAAAGGGAAAAAATTAACTACTTCTAGTTAGATTTAGATATGTTTCTAAAGAAAAAATAGTCCTCTACTGGGATTAAACCACTTTTTGTTGACATCATCTCTTCATTTCTCCACTTCTCGACGCAAACAGCATTATGTTACAGAAACTAATAAGTATTTGGGGGAAAATGGATAAAATCTAACATATTGATAGTCTAAAATTGTGGAGCCAGGAGAAGCCACATTTGTTACATAAAATTGGAGCTAAGGGAGAATAGAGAGTTTCATCACTGGTGTTCACTGATATGTCAGAGCTCCTTTTCCCTACGCAATGTGATGATAATGTATAAGTAGGAGGGGGAGATCTCAACTTCTTTCTGTTGTTAAACATAATCTGATGGATAAATGGCCCCAGAGAGTAAAGGATAGCAATGTGATCAGGTCAGTTAATTGTGGCTCTGGAATATACCTACAGGGATGGTATCCTGCTTAGTAAAAGGCAAACTAGGAGTTATCCTACTTGGGGTTTACCTTTGCGTTGACAGCCGTACAATAGTTTGATTGAATGTAAATCCTCATGATGTTATTGGACTGGCAGTCTAATAATGTCAGCTTGTCACTAATATGTTTTGTGGCAACCTTGCCCAGTGCTGCCAGTATAGGACACAAGCCTCCACACATTACTGCTTTATATTGCCTCAATGTACTAATCAAAATTGGAACTCTTTGTGTCTTGTATAAGTTGGTGTGTGAAATCTGATCGAACTGCTTAACAAGATTCTACAAGAAATATTGTTATTATTTGTACTGTCTTTCTTTAAGATCAAGAAACTTATCTCAAATCTCTTCAGATACAAGTCCTGGACTGCTGTATACTTGCTTGAAACCTGAGGTTTTTCTTTTTTCTGGAGCCTAAATATATATATTTTTTAACAGGGAAAAAAGCAACCAAGACTTTGGCATGTGGGTACATGAAAATAGATTTGTAATTTGGAACTACTAATTCTATATGATTAACATGAAATACATTAGAAATTCTGTATGTATTGCATGCATGTTTTCTCTGTGCAGCAAATTAATCACAGAGTTTTACATCTTGGCTTCTGACTCTTATCAGGGTCAGAAACTTTTTTTGTCCAGATGGATATGGATTAGTAATAAAGGCATTTTAATTAAAAAGAGTTAAAATTGTAGTGTACTACACTTAGTTACTTTAACTGCAATTTTGCAACATATGTTGATAATCCATCTGAAAATTTCAGTCTATTTCACATAAAAGTAGTCACAATAAAGTGCCAGAGTTTAATTGGAAAATAACAGCACAACTGAACAAAGAATGCTGTCCAAGTTATACTCATTAAACAAGTCAGACCCACGGATGTACTAGGGCTTTTGTGAAACTAGCAGGACTTTCCTGTCCAAGGTACTTGCCTTGCCTTTTCCTAAATTTTGAAATCTGAGTTAAAAAATATGGTTGTCTTGTCACCATGTTACACGAGACAATTTGTTATCTTGTTACAATATGTTACTTCATTTTAGAAAAATAAAAGAAAAATAATTATTTTTATAAAGCAAGCAATGAGGAAAATTAAATTTTTCTCCACAGCTGAAACAGAACAACGTGCAGGGAAGAAAGATTCAAAGGCACATGTCAAATTTATGTGACAGGAACAGTTTTTAAATGCCTCAAGGTTATTTTTGGTATTTTTTTTTCTCTTTTTAGTATTTTTATACTAGCCCTCAGTCTACCCTATACCTCATAGTGAGTGTTTTTATTCTGATAAGAAAATAAGAACTGGCAAACTTATGTTAAGAACTGGCAAACTCATGATAGATAATATCTGGCCTTTAGACAGGATGACAGTGAATTCTGTTGTCTTGTAAGCAATAATTAGAAAAAAAAAACAACAACAACACTCCATAACCATTCTGAATAAGGAATATACTTTTTGGCCTGATGTCTGAGATTTAGAAAACGTCTGATATTGTGATATTTGCAGTAATATTACAGTGGCTGCCAGGACATCTTTTGTTCATCTTTAAATCATTGCTAATTAAAATTTAGATAGGATAGTGGGAATAAAAGACAAAGCTAAGAACACCTTCCCCTCACCCTTTCCTTCTCCCAGGCTTTGACTTTACTCCACTTGCAATTTTTCCACCTTCTCCTCTCTTAGCAGCATGGGGGATGGGAAATGGGGTTGTGGCCAGTTCCTAACGCTTCATTGCTGCTGCTCATTCCTCCTCACAATCTTCCTCTGCTACAGCACTGGGTCAGTTCCATAGGATACAGTCCTTCATGAGTTTCTTCAGCCTGGGTACTTCACATGGACTGGAGTTCTTCAAGAACTTCTCTGTTATGAGTCCTCTCTCTGGGGTACAGTTCTTCACAAGTGGTCTACTTCAGTGTGGGTCCACCATGAGCCACAGCTCCTGCCAGAAAAACTGCTTCTGTGTGGGCTTCTCTCTACAGGCTGCAGCTTTCTTCAGGTATGTCAGTGTTCTCTGGCATGGGGTTTTCCTGGGGCTGCAGGTGGATCTCTGCTCCATCTTGGACCTCCCTGGGCTGCTAAGCCACAGCTGTCTCACCATGGTCAGCACCATGGGCTGCAGGGCAATCTCAGGTCCAGCACCTCCTGCCTCTCCTCCTCCACTGACCTTGGTGTCTGTAGGGTGTTTCTCTCACAGTTTCTCACTCCTGTTATCCCAGCTCCTGCACAGCAGTTTTTACCCTTCCTTAAATGTGTTGTCACAGAGGTGCCACTGATGTCACTGGAAGGATGTTGCGTTGGCTGGAGCTGGCTCTGTCAGACATTTGGGCATCTCCTGCTGTCTCTCCACAGATGCCACCCCTGCAATTCCCCCACTACCAAAACCTTGCTGTAAACCCAGTGCATCTTACAACTCCTCTAAAGGTAGGGGAATACTGAATTTCCTTCTAAAGGTTTATACAGAGCCATGTTATACTTCAATGTGTATTGTTTTAAGAAGGTGCTACTATTTTATCCTCAGAAATAATATTTCTAATGAAGATAATACTGCCTGTTTTCACTGAAGGAAGCATATGCATCACATAAATTATGATACGACTAAGAACAATCTTTCGCGTAGCTGAAAAAAATTGATTCTACCACTTTATCTCCCACATTATTACTTTTTTTCATATCTCTTCTCACATATATATATATATTTTTTTTTTCCCCCAAAGTTGAGTTAGAGTTCTGTTTTCACTTGAAATGGTGAATGTTTTGGAACCTTCCTTAACTAAGACTCCAATCCAGGCAAACAGAGGAACGACTCTGTGCTTGCACACCCATTCCCCCTGTTTGAATGACTTTAGAACCTTTTCTGTATTTCAATAACAGATTTTGCTAAAATACTGCCCTGTCAATACATCATCAGGAGATATTTCATAGAGAAGACATGCCTTACTGTGATGCATAAAATCCCTGCGATGGCCACAGCCTCTTGTGCCACACAGGAAAAGTCCAACCCATAGCTGTTGTGATCTTTTTCTCTCTTTGTTTTTAACTGGAAGCTCTCATATTAATGTCTGCCACATGGACTTGTTTAGCAAGTCCCTGTCCTCTTTTAAAAAAGATCTGTTAATATTTTTAACAACTTTCTTTGCATGTTTGAACTTTAAGAAACAAGGACTGTAAAGGTAGGAAATCCTCATTATTTCAGTAGTGTTTGTCTCTGGGATACCCACTTTTCTTCCTTTAATGGATTTCATCTATTACTGGCAGCTGATTTATTTTCTGAATGTTCTTTAGTTTTTAATATAACTTGTATATTTTTGCTTTATGAATTGGAGTCCTGCTTCATCCTTACGTGACACATCTAATAAAATGTTTTTGTCACTGCTTACTCTTTTTTTCCTTTCAAAATTGGTTCCCTTCCCCTTGGATATACATTCTCCAGTGGAAGCCTAAAAGCAATGCATAGCTCTTCCATTGCCTCTGTCTTTTGCCGGTTTGGAAACCTAGACATCTAATTTTCACCTTGATTTATAAGCTGTGCAGCTGGTAGTGAATTTATGGTCATTACTGCTTTTAGACAATGTATTCTTGGATTCATCTTGCAAAGTTCACATTTTCAGAAATAGTGCCCTTTTTTCCCAAATCCTTCATGTTGCAAAGAAAGTTAACGCTTCCTTCCCAAAGCAAGATCTTTAGGGAGAAATTCATCTTGTGCTCTTAGTGAAAGTACAAGGGATCAATACTTTGATATGTTGTTTTACGTTTTTTATGTTTCTGCACTTTTCCTCTCAATTCTTATGCCTCAGGAAAGACCTTACATATGAAAGATCTCTGACTTATTTTTTCCACAGGTCTATTATTAGTACTGAGTTTTTCTCACTTAAAATTAGCTTTTAATTAATTTTTTCTTCTGCGATGAAGCCAAGATTTTGTTTGCTTTCCTGATTTATGACCTCATTTTTATATACCAATTTGCTAATAAAATGCTGGGCTTAATGCTGTCCATTTGTAATGCTTTCTTTGGTATATGGGAAGGCTAGAGTTGATGTTTTCCTCTCTCTGATGCTGGAATATTTGACATAAATGTGTCAGTAGATTAGTGGATATTTCACTGCCAGTTAAAGAGAGTATCTCTCATCTATTTTTTTCTTTTTCTTTTCTTTTCCTTTTTCCCCCCCAAAACAGGAAGTTATTGCTTCCAAAACTTCAGAACACAAATCAGCCAAACAAGATTTTCTATCAATATAAATTCTCTAGATAAAGCCCAGTAGAACTGGAGCAAATTAAGGAATTTGCTAATTAGCTGTTAATGAGTGATAAATGTTCTCTGCCAGCATATATATCCTGTGTTTTGATAGTTTAGGGAGCTCACTGGAACAAGTTGTTCAAACTAAACTATGTCACTACTAAATAGTACTTCTAATGCAGCTAAGCTTATTGAACATTTCCAGATAATTGTTTTCCTGTAACAATGTACCTGGGTCTTATGAAAATTAGAATTTTTTGTTAGAAGTGAAAATTTTAAAATATTATGAAAAAAGAAAAAGTGAAGGTGTCTATTAAGAATGTTATGGCACAATAATATTTTGGTTTTTCATTTGAAATAATTTTATTTCTTGAATTATATGTACGAAGTATCAATAATAAAATGTTTTCATTTTCCTGCTAGAAAATTATTTTACCAAATTAAAGTCAGGAAATTTTATGGAGAACTATAATTGCAATTATTTTATTATTTTCATTTTTTTCCTCTTTTTCTCTTTAAAATATACTTCTTGGCATGATCTCTGCATCCGAGTCTGAAATAATTAAGAATTTATCAGGTCGATCTCCTATATATTGAAAGAACTGGAAGGAAAATTGATATTATAATGATCAAGAATTGTGGAAATACAGACCAAGAACAAGCTTGTTTCTCAATTTAAAATAAAATTTGTGCATCTCATATATATTTGGAAATGTTTTCGATTCACTAAAAGTAAAACAGTTTACAAAAAAAAAATTATTTCACTCTGAGGCTTCTCACAGTGTTCTAATCAGTATTCTGTATATTGGGCAAAGCTGGATAGATGTAGAAATGGAAAGTTTCTCTGGTGCTAATGTCCTCCTAGGCACAGGGAAAATTGTCTTTTGAAAGATGTAAATTAAAATGTTTAGTTGCTTTTATCTGTTTCCTCTTTGTGTGCAGAATTAATAATTTCAAACAATTTTGCCTTCTTTCAAATGGCAATTATTGTAGGGACTGTCAATGCTATGCACTACATCAGTTACAGAAGAACCTGAATTAAGCTAAGTACTACAGTCTGTTTTTTTAAAAACATGGATCAATTCACACTGAAACATAAGCACATGCGCTGACTTAATTCCTGGTTGACCCACCTTTCCACAATTTCCAGTTCTTCCTGTACATGAGGAAAGTGGGGAAGGAAGTTTCACTCACAGGCTTTGTGTACACCAGGAACATGTTGTTCAACATAGCTACTAATCAGACACCAAATAAAACCTATTTTATCATTACTGACACTAATTTCCCAGTCCAAGGTTCATATTTTCCCCTTCCCTATAAGTTTTTGCAGAATTTTTTCCATCTAACAGCATATAAGCTAATATATTGAAAATTCCTGTCTTAGCTTGATGGTTTGCTCCGAGCAACAGGGCAGTCAAATAAACAGGCCAAGCACTGGAAAACTGACAGACTTGAAATTCATAAGAGCAAGTTTAAGTGGTCCTCTAAAACCATTTTGAAAGCATCATTAATCATGCTGGGCACTGAGCCAGTATAAGCAGCTAGTTACAATTGTATTTCTCCTTTTAACAGAAAAGATGAACTCTCCTTGTCTTTCCTCTGCGTGGTTCTTTGCACCTAAAGTACCTCCAGCCTCGGCCAGAAGCATCCCTTAGCAGGTTAGAAAAGGGAGACAGCAGGAGGCTTAGTTCAGTTGTTCCCCCCTCCCCTTCATGATCTTTGCTTTGTAATGGTTTTCTTTCATCAGGAATATATCCCTTGCTTCAATTGTAAAACTAATGGCAAGTCTTTCCTCTCCTAAGGGATACTCTACACACTATGCAAACAGGCAAAAGAGAAAAACAAAGCAGATCTCTAGACTGCGCATTCCTCTATCACAGGTTACTGACAGGACACGCTGCCTCTACCAAAAATAAATTTAGAAGAATTTCTGTGGACCACTTTCTCTGTGTTCCACTGTTCTTTAAAGATCTCAAGAAGTAAAATTGCACTGAACACTTACAAAATAAAACTGCCAATAGAAACTTTTTGTGGGGTCTTATTTTTCCTCCCTTTCTCCCTGTCAAACTGGGGGAGGATGACAAGTGTTTTTTCCACCTGTAAATTATTGCATTCACTAATTATTCTAATTAGGACTAATTATGCTAATTAGGTCCTTTGAAGATGAAAAATGTAATTCTTTGATTTTATGGATGTAGCTTTCAAATTTATGGATGTGGGTTTAGAGGCCTTCCCTTCTCAAGGATTTGCACATGACAATAATCAGGAAGGTTATATGTTATCCTTAACTGGAATGCTTTTTATGTGCTATTTTCATTCAAAGATAAACTTTGAAGACTTGTAATTGAGTCCACTGATTTAAATAAACCCAGGGTTAAACTCAGAGCTCTAGGAGGACGAGGTACGTCATCTTTATTTCCCTTGGTTCTGCATCTTACTCTTACGTGTTCCTTTATTTAATTCTTAAAATACAGACAAGAAAAAATTGTGTTCAATTCTGGTCTTGAACCCCTCAATTTAATGTAATTTTCATTTATTTCAAGATGAAATTTTACAATGGACATTTAATTAGCAAATGAGGCATCTGTATTAATTTCAACCTTTGCATTAGCAAAGTAAGTTTCTCATATGGAGATGAGGAAGTATATCTTCAAGTAAAGATAAATGGTTTGTACCTGGAGATGCTTGCCAGCCCATCCTAACCACAATAAGAAAGCCACTGATGCTCTGGTATCAATAAGAATGTATTTACCAGAGTCAGCACTACAAGAAGAGCAGAGTGTAGGTAATGTTTATGTCCCTTTAGGTGGTGTGGCACTGAATGGCTTTTTAACCCATGTGCAGCTCACTGTGCTGAGCCCATCCATAGAACACACCCTCCCCTTTGGATCCTTTGAGCTACTCCTTGTTTTCTTACGTGGAAAGAGCTCTGTTCATAATTTCTGCTCTCAGACAGGAGAGAGGTTTGTGTGGGGCTTGCAGCTGCACACTTGGATGAAAGCAAGGCCAGGCAGGGAACGGAACTGCTGGTGTGAAATAGGAGCTGCCACAGGCTCCTCTGTAAAAACCAGCTGGTTCTGTTTGTCCTGCAGCCAAATTCTGTGCAGCACTGGCCTGAGAGCTCTGCTGGTCCTGCATGTGTGTGATTGTTCCTTCTGTGTGCAGTGGTGGAACAGTCAGGGCCACTGCACCACTCCCTAATGACATTTTGTTAGTTAAGTTACATGATGGGATTGAGTATGTATGTGTTGATACCTCTGAACTTCAAGACAGTTTTCTTTTTCTCTGTTTCAGAGACAATAGGAGAAAACAAGCTCCCAACAGGAAACCCCAGGGAAACTGCTTGAATTCCTTATTAAGTCCACAAGTAATTTGTTTGGTAAATAAACCTAAGTGTTCTTAAATCATCTATTCAAATACAGGGTGATTTGTAAAGTTAAAGACTGCTAATAAATTGGTATTGCAGAGCTGGTAAAACACATCATATATCACCAATTCTGGTATAGCTCCTGTGACATGAATGAAATTACATTATTTTACATTTCAAAGGCAAAAGAGAAAGAACAAGTCAGAGGGAACAGCTAAAATGCAGAGGGAAAATGTACATAGAGCGGCTTATGGCATTTTAATTTTTCCCGGCTTTTAACATTGCAGCAATGGGGGCTCCTTCTTTGCCCTCCAATAACAAAGCATCAGAAGTAAAATTGTGATTATTCATGAAAAACAGGATGTACGAACATATAACGGAGAGTTAATGGGATATTTAGTAAATAAGCAGTAGAATGCAAAAGTGGCAGTTCCATGAACATTTCCTATTTCAGAAAGTGTGGCTGAACACTGTGAAGATGCGCTTCAATTTGTGAAGTAAATTTCATTAGCTGTTTCTTCTCTAATAAAAACACATACAGTTTTTGTATCTGTCTGTCTATCTATCTATCTATCTATCTATCTATCTATCAGCACAGTTCTATCTATCTATCTATCTATCTATCTATCTATCTATCTATCTATCTATCTATCTATCTATCTATCTATCAGCACAGTTTGTACTATGATGAGAACCTCTCACCAGGCCTTCTAATACTGTGAGGTTCCCTCTAAGCTGTATTCTCTGAATTCTCATCAAAATTTGCATGGGCACAATATGTTGTTCTTTATCGTATAGAAATAACTCATATAATGTTGTCTCTCTCCATTGTTTCACTCATGCAAGAGGTCAGTGCAGGGCATTAATGCTTTGTTATTTTCCATACTACTCACTGCAAGTAAATTTCATCAACTTGTGATATATTCTGCATAGAGTTCTGTATTGTGCTGCATAACCCCAAAGACAAAATAAGGCCTCTGGTAAGTAGTCCAAACATTTCTGTAAAGAGTGAATGCTTTCTTTTTTTCTCCCCTTTATACTTTATATTGTACATAAATAATTATTACTCCTTTTCACTTCTGAAGTACTCCTAATATATTCAAATACTCATCAATAAAAAGAGAGTATTTCTAAAAGCTCTATATACCAAAAATAGGACAGGATAGTTTTTTTTTTCTCCCCTAGGAAATTGCTGTATTGTAGTGATGCTACATTACAGTATGAGAAAACATACCTAAATGAAACAATTGTGCATGCTTTATAGATATTTTCCTGGGTAGAGGACAGGAGTAATAAACCTTTCATAACTAATACTAATTATTTTGCATGAATACTTTCTAGCAGACGTGAGTACTACTAAAATGTAATTGAAAACAGAGTGGCACTACAAAGAGAAGAAGATGTTAAAATGTGGGAAAAAGAATTGATATGGGAAAAAAAAAACCTGATAATGTTCAAGATGAGATAAAAAATAAAAGAATTAAAAAAGGCATAAAAAAGGCATTTAGACTGTACAGTCTGAGGATTTTGTTCAATTAGACTCGATATGGATTTCTATATTTGTGTTGAGACAGCTTCAAATACCCATTAATCCAGCCAATTCCAATCATAATATTTAGAGGACTTCAGTGCTAGCAGTGCAGAGATCTACCTCAGCTAGCCTTAAATATGTGAAAGATAATGTTTAAGTCTGTACTTGTCAGCCTAGTTGCTTTTGAAGTCAGTGAAAACTAATGGATGCTTTCAGAGAATGTCTCATGTGGTCTATGGAGACCAGAGAGAAGTGACTTACACTGTGGTGTCAATCACCCTCTGTGAGCGTCACTTTCTTTCAGTGGCCTACAGAAGGAACCTGCCAAGACTAGTTGAGATTTAAACCTTGATGTCAAAGTGAATGGATCTCTTTCCACATTACCTGTCACTGCTTGAGCATGATGTTGATGCTTTCTGTGTAGTTCACACTCTATTTAGAAACAGAGCTTCACTTTTTAATAGATACAGAAGGGGAATGAGATAATGACTCCCCTTAGTTTAACAAACTCGTGCTAACTAAAACATCAGTTGCTTCATATTAAATTTTGCATTAGCAATGCTGAAAAAGTTAAAGTCATGGTGAATTTAATGAGCTGCAAGGAGAAAAATATGTGTATGCTATTAACTAATTGCAGAGCAACGTACAAATGTTTTTTTTTCTCAGAACACCAGAAGTAACATGGGCAGAAAGAAAACTGTGATGTCCTTGAATGACCTTTGTGGTTATTAATTCTATTCAAGTCACTCTGCCTGAAATTTCCAATACTTCAGTGTTATCCAACAGCTGTCACAGAAGATGATTTTGTTTTAGCTGTTTTCAACCTTCTTATGTTTTTGTTTTCTTTGAATTTTAGAATGAGGTGAAGTTGTCTGGGAAAGCTCTTAATTTTCTAGATTTATATGCACAAATTTTCTCAAGTATTTTCATTTAGAGGCTTTTAAGCAACTGTTTATTCTTCTGGAAGATTTTCAGCTTTCAAATCTACATTCCAGTAGCAAACATAAAATTTGAATTGAAGATTCAGTGTCTGGTCTTTGAGATTTTTTAAGCAAAACTGATATCAACTATTAATATTCTATTTTATAGATTTCATATTATTTCCTAGTTGATGTCCCTAAATGATTGCATGTTACAGCTGAAATAGGTAAATTAATTTAATTTTCATATTCCCTGTTTTCTAAGGATATGTTGTGTTTTGATTTTAAGAAATTCTCATTTAATTTTGTTTTGGGATGGTCTACTATTTTTGTTCCTTGCTTGCATGTTTGTTGAGCTTTTACTTCCAAGATCTATTTTATTACCCACAATTACATCTTCTGCACACTTCCAATGCTGTGGTTATGTATAAATAGTTTTTTTCTTAAAATTAAATGAGTCATAATATCAGTCAGGAAAGATATATTCTTGACACCACTTGACGTTATGTTAAAATATTAAGTTAAAAAGAAAAAAGTAGATGATGCTTGGTTGTCTTCTATAATGTAAGTTTTAGATCTTCTTGTTCAGAGCACTATTTACTACTGTTGTGATATATAATAATAATATCAGAAAATATCATGTTAATGGTGAGTTCTTCAAATCCATATGCTATAGCTCTCTGAATGATGCTTTAATTTCCTTGCAAACTATTCTTGCTTTTTATACATTTTTGTCATAGTAAAAAATGTATTTTTCTTGGCTTATTATTTGATCATATTGCATGTAAATTAACATCTTCAGATATTCTAAGGGACAGTTTTAAATTTCTTTCAAGTGTCTAGAAAAATACTGCTTTTCTTGAGAGTCCTGAATAGGTTGGTGTGACTGTGTCAGAAGAATGCTGTTCTGTAAGCCTGATGGTAGCCACAATTTCATTAATAATCTCCTATTTTATTTCTGAAAATCTTTTTTATCTATCTTGACAAAAGTAACATTGCTGGCCTTAATATTTTTGGATTTTTTTCAGTCTCAGTTTGTAGGCAATAGTGAAATTAACCTTTGATCGCAACTTTGTGTCATCTCTTACTGTATAACCTTGTACAACCACCATTTTCATGTAATGTGTTTAAAATCTGGCTCAGAGCAATTACTATTAATTGTCATTTGGTCTATCAGCAATTTTTTCTGCTTTAGAAGTCATAATTAATGCTACTTGCTTTCAGTGCTAATCCTCTGGCCTCCTTGAATATTTTATGACTGTTTTTATTCTTAAATTGCTTTTTGTCTGCTCCTGGCCACTGACATGTGCTTATTACAGCATTCACATTCATCCAATTCTTTTAGCAGCAACATTGTATTGTTGCAGTTACAGTTGCTGTTCCAAAAATTGACTTTCACAGTTTGTTACACCTTAATAAAGAGCTTTTTAGAGCCCTGGCATTCCAATCAGCAACGCTTGCCAAGAAGAGTACATTGCTTGCTATGAATTATTTGTAAGGAGTACCTTGTTACATTTCTGAAACTTCCTTTTATATATATATATTTTTTTTTCTTTTTCATATGGGCTGTAGTGCAACTCTGCTATGAAGAATCCCCCCCTCCCCTTGACCTTCTGGCCACATTGTTTTTGATGCCCAGGATATGGTTGGCTTTTTGGGCTGAGTCCATCTGGACGATATTGCTTGCTCTTCCCTCATCCACAAATGCTGTAACCCCATTGTGAAAGGACCATGGTGAGACTGACTGGCCTGTAATTACCTGGGTCTTTTGTTTTTTTCCCTTTTCAAAAATGGGGGTTACGTTTGCCCCCTTTCCAATCAATGGGAACTTCGCTAAACTGCCCTGACTTCTCAAATGTAATTGAAGGTGGCTTGGCCACTTCCTCTGCCGGTTACCTCAAGACCTGCAGATGCATCTCATCATGTGCCATGAACTTGTGCACCTTCAGGTTCCTTGGATGTCCTCAGACCTGATCTTCTCCTATAGCAGGTGATTCTTGACTCTCCCAGAGCCTGCCTTTGCCTTCTGCGACCTGGGCAATATGGCTGGAACACTTGCTGGTGGAAACTAGGCTGAGTACCTCAGCCTTCTCCACATCCTTGGTAACCAGGGCTCACATTCTCCCTTTGATTTCACGTATCTCCAATGTATATAATATATAAAAGTTTGTTGTTTATGCTGAATGTAAAATATAGATCACATTTTTGCAACATTAATATCCCACTTTGCCTTCTGGATCTGTATGCTATGCATGGTAACCTGAAACAGGCCTCTCTTTAACATATGAACTCTTTGGATTTGTAGAATGAGATGCATGTACCTGCAAGCTCACGTATCTGTCACCTGATCCAACACAAAGCTCACACTCCTTCCAATAAAAATGCTGCTTCTTTAATTCCTCACTTTGCATTGGGAACCTCAAATAATCAGGTCCTGATTTGAGCTGCAGGAAAAAGGGACCTAGAATGGAAATGTGCATCTTAACCACATTAATTTTATTTGATTTACCTGTTTGTTATAATAAATGAATGGGAACAAAATCATACCCTGACAGTCTGAGAATAATGTAAAATGTGAGTTCGATAAAGGCTTTTTCCTCTTGGCTGCCAGCATTTTAGAAACCCCATTTCACAAGTATTTTCCATTTTACTTGTTCCTGTTTCAGATTAGACAAACCCCAATGGTGAAACAGAAATGAAAATGTCAACATTTTACAAGACTGAGTCCTTATGAGATACATAGGTTTATATTTTGTGGTGCTAAAACGTTCATACTAGCTGGGTAGTTTTATTGCTCTGCTCTTGTGGACAAATGAATCAATAAGGAGAGCGCTTATAAAAGCCCTTCAAAGTAAGTAAGATCATAAAATGGTGGATAGCTAATTTTGGCATTTTATTTATTTCATTATAAACTTTTAATGGTTTCTGTTAGTTTAACTTATTTTGAAAAAATACCCATTGCACTCATTTTTCTGTTTGCTATTTTAGGTTAATGCTCTGATTGTGTGGAGAATGGAAATAAACATTACCTCTTTAACAATTTTTTAAGAAGAAATGTGACTCAAAAAGACTAAGTATGTAGCATTTGCATTTGAACACAAACAAAAAGAGATAAAAGTAGAGAAACTTGTGGGTAAGAGAGCATTCCATCTATTTCATAATAAATTATATTCTTCCAGGAAAACTTTGCTATCTGCAGCAATTAGATGGGTTAATCACATCTTATCTAGGGATCTTGTCAGCATCTACTACATGATTAGTTAAACTGTGTGCTAGCAGTGCTAGAAAAGACACCCACGAATAAGTATATACATTCTGAGTGGTGTTGGCTTAGGATGTTTACCATTTTAATCCATTTGTTGTTTGTTTTCCTGATTCTATTTTGCATAATATTAAGTACTTTAATTACTTGTTGAAGTAGCTAGCTGAACTTTAGGGAATCTAAGATCTGCAGTGTCTAATATGTGTAACTGTCTTGAAGACTTAATTGTCTAGAGAATTATCTAGGGATGTAAAAGTGGATTGTATTTAAATTTGGAATGAATCACAATCTGTGTGCATTCCAGACAAATGTTCTTGCTTATGAAAAAGTGGGACAGTGGGGAGTGAGAAGTCATAACTGGATGTGTTGCAAATGTGCTGCTTCTAGGTAGGCTTCTCAAATCTACCCGTGCTGGAAGAGTGTTGAAAAGATTCTCTGTACCGTGTCTTGTGTTTCTAATTAAATCATACTGGATATCAAGAAGACAAGTCTGAGGTTACAGTACCAGTCCTCATGACAAAACAAATTAGAAAGACAGTTCTCATCAGAGATCCTTGAAGAGATACAAGGTCCTCATCAGGGACATGGCTGGAAAGCTTTGTTTATAGGGTTTGAAAGCTTTGCTTAAGTACTGACTGACCTGAATCCTTTTTTTCTGTTCAGCAGAACAGACTCTGATAGCCTTGAAGAAACAAATTTTTACAACTAAATTGCCAAGACGTAGGACAGCAGTCTCCAATAGTTAGGTTTCTTGGATGGAATTCTAATTACCACTAACAAAAATATAGATTTAGTTTACATTATTGTTTTTTTTAAGAGAAATATATTAATTGTAGGTGAAATGGGAATAATTAATGCAAAATCCCCAAGTAACTAGTACTTGTAATTTAAAAGCTCTACTAATTACTGCCAACAAATGAATAACAAGCCTATTTGATCTGCAGAAAATAAGCCTTCAAAATCTTTTTGCTTTCAAGAATGTCTTCTTCTTCAAAGGCAGATAAGCCTTAGATATCTCTCAGCATAGACACACAGACACACATAGGCACACAGACAGAATGGGTTCCTAAAACTTGTCTTGCTATGTATGGTTGAAGAAACAGTTCTATCACATTTAACATTATAATATTCAGAGACAAGACTTAGGATCGTCAATATTACTAAGGTCTAATTTAGCCCTGCTTAATGTATATATCCTGAGATGGAATAAATCAGAAAATTCATTGAAATCATTGTTCAGTATCTAATCTTCCTGTAAATTTTGCCATTATGCTACGACCTAATTATTTTGTGGTTTGTGTCCTAGTGGACGGAATGATTTCATGGTACCTTGCCTGGACCTAATGTTATTCATACAGTAGTCCAGATTCAGTCTGTTATTTTGATTAAGTTAGGAAAATCTGTAAAGAGCAAATCATTGTTCTCAATCTGCAGTCATGTTACATTAAAGGTTAAGGGATTCAGAACCCATGCAAAGATTACTACCAAGATATTTACTCTCACAATGAAAATACCTGCAGTGCACAGAGGCACAACAAAGCAGAAATAGAACTGACCTTTTTATTAGCATTGTCAAGGGTAACGTTTCAAAACACTCACAATAGGAACCTAAATGATCATGATTGCGTTATAGGGGAATTCAAATATTATGGTCCAATTCCCTACAACATGAAGATATTATAGAATGAATCACTTACCTTTTTCCCTTTTTAAACTCTCTTTATCCTTTTTCCTAGCAGTCTACCAGCTTCTGAACTCTAAAAATTAATATATCCTTTGCAGAAAGTATTTATTTCCTGCCTTTCCAATACTAATCAGAATGAGTGGTTTACCCTGAGTCAGGCTTGGTTAGTGTTATTTTCCTATGTTTAATTATATAACAATCACTTTTTTTTCCCAAATATTACAGTCTTCAAACATCCTTTAAACTGTGGTTTAGATATTCATACTTCAGGATGAGTTCTAATGGCATAAACATCAGATATTTAGCCAAATATCTTTCCATGTACTTTAGATTTACGAGTTCCAGGAAGAATGCCAACGTGTGCCAGACCTTTTTGCAAGCATGTGTGTCCTTGTATTTGAAGTAAACATGCTTTTTGACTGGCTTATAAACAATTGTTTTCAAATATCTGAATATATTTGCTATTCTAAGATTATATAGATTTGTAACTATAGTCCTACTTCTTGCTTCTTGCATTTATAGAATGATGATTAAAATCCATGAAGAAACTATGGAAGTCAAACTGACTGCCTTCTGGATAAGACTGATCTTTTGAACCTCTCTCCCTTCCATTAGAAAAGGAGAGTAGTAATAGTTAAAGAGGCAATATTCCCAGAAATGTTGCAAACTGTTTCTGACCTGCTTTTCATCCCTCCCTTTTTTTAGACTTAAATTGCATCAAAACTGGTATTCTTTAAAAAAAAAACAAAACAATTGATCAGGAATGGGTTGTGTTTCTAAGTGTATGGGGTTTTTTTCTTTTTTTTTGTGTGTGTGTCATTTTTTTTTGGGGGGGGTTGGTTTTTCTTTGGTTTTTTTTTTTTTTTTTTTTTTATCCCAGAAAAAGAAAGACTTTACATGATGCAGAGAAATTTCTGGGAAACAGATGTGAGACCTAGAGAGATAATTCAGGGAAAAAAAAAAGTAGGTGTAAAAAGCTGCTTCAAGATGATGCCTGTGTTACCTGTTGAGGTGTAACCCAGCTCTTCTGCCCAACAATCTGGTCTCCGCTGTTTTGGAAGTCTCTTTCCACATTATGAGGTGGAATTGAATTTATACCATGGATAAATGGCACTCATGATTTTGTTTGGGCTTGAGAACTGAGATCTCTTGTGACTAATAATTGATTGCACATAGATATGTTCATGCATGGCCTCATCATTATGATTTCAGTGAACTGTGTGCTACCTAGTTATGTAGGCGAGAGTGATTTGTTTCAAAATGATTGCTGAAAATATTTTATAGAATTTGGATAAACACAATCTATCTTGTGCTTATCAAAAAAATTCTCCATCCCCTTTCAATTAGCATTTCAATTAGTTTTTGAAGCATAGCACTTTTCAATGTATATATATACACAAAATCCGTATTTTAATAACATTGTGTTTATCAATGCTGTAAATATTCTGATTTTTTTTTTTGGTTTTTAATCAGGATAGCATATACTAAGTCGAATACTTTCTAAATGTCTGTTATGTTCTATAAAACCACATTTATGAATCACCCTTGTAGTCACACCCATGAATGAAATCAGTTTTGCTATGTGACTTCTTTCTTCCAGGAAATCTTACTGATTGGCATTAAAGACATCTTTTATCTTCAGTGACTTCTAAATCCGACTTCCAACTTGCTAGGCTTGGAAAAAGATCTTGTCTTTTGCTATTTAGACTATCCTGCTCACCTTCTTCAATTAGCAGTTTCTTTATTAACATCAGAGATTTTTATTTTTAAACATGCCAAGAATTCATTGGTTTAATAAAACACAGTGTTTTCAGTACTTTCCAGACATCGACTTGAACAACTATGATGGATATTAAGATAAATAACAGAAAACAGATGATTAAAAAGTGATTATTCCTAATGTATGTGTTTAACAATAAATATTCTTGTGTTGAATCTGAATGTCCTTTTTGTGTTATTATTTACTATTTTATTGTCTTCATGAAGACTCATACAGTGGTTTGAGTTGAAGCAGACATTTAAAGATCATCTTGTTCCAACCCTCCCCCACCAGCGACTGGGACATTTTTCAATAAATGAGAATGTTCAGTGTTCAGAGTCCCATCCAACCTGGCCATGAACACTTCCAGGGATGGGGCAGCCACAAATTCTCTGGGCAATCTCTGTGTGCCTCACAGTGCCTAGTGAATCTTTAGGTCCAATTTAAACTATCCTCTTTCAGTTAAAACCATTGCCTTCAGTGACACTATCTTGTTGCTTCTGGTCTTGGTAAAAAATCTCCTTCCAGCTCTCTTGTAGTCCCTTTAGGTACTGAAAAGTCACAGTAACATCTCCCTGGAGCCTTTTCCTCTCCAGGCTGACAAAGACAGCTCTCTGAGCCTGTGTTCATAGGAGAGGTGCTCCAGCTCTCTGGTCATCTTCATGTCCTTTCTCTGTACACTCTCCAGTAGGTCCATGCCCTTCTTATATTGGGGGGCCAAGAGCAGCACTCAGATGGGGTTTTATGAGGACAGATCAGCAGGGCAGAACCAGCTCCCTTGACCTGCTGGTCACATCTCTTTTGATTCAGCCCAGGATGTGGTTGGTTGAATTTCTGTATTGTAGGAGCAGATTGCTGGCTTATGTCCAATTTTTCATCCACCAAAAGCCTCCAGTCCCTCTCTGCAGGGCTGCTCTCAATCTGTTCCTTCTTGAGATCGTGTTGGTACTGGGCATTGCCCCCACCCATGGACAGGACCTTGCAGCCTTGCTGCACTTCATGGGTTTCATGCAGGCCCACATCTCAAGTCTGTTAAGGTCCCTCTAGATGGCATCCCTTCCCTCCAGTATGTTGACCACATCACACAAACTTGCTGAGAGTGCAGTCAAATGTAAAAATGGATATATTCTATAATTAGAATTTCACATTAAAAAAAATACTTAGAAATTTTTATCTTCCCACAAACCATATCTTTATGTTTCCTTTTTTTTTTCCCTTAATAGGTTTTAATTTGCTGCAATTCACATTTTCATAATTGGGTGACTTTGTGAAATGTCTTCAGAAAAACAATAGTTACCTAAATATTCTTCTCAAAGCATTATGGACTGTTATTTTAAACCTGTTCAGCAAATGTTTTAACTTCTTGAGTTTAATCAATTTATCAGGCATATTACAAAGGCCAACATTCTTTCCTTATCAGAGTTTATGCAAATCAAGTCCAAAGTATAAAATTAAAGTTATATGAAACCTTGATTTTATTTCCGATCTATCACTCAGGCTGATTACGGTTATGTTATTATGTAAGGCCTGCTGTTTTCTAGGCTAAAGTAAAAATGTGATTTTTGAATCTATAAATTCAAGTCTGAATGAATGGTACTCTTCACCAGGAAGTAAATACTGGTGAAGTGTAAATGTTCATTATCTGGTTTGATTTTAAGTAGCTTGAAAACATGCTTCTTCATGTCCTCTTCTCCCTTTAGACTGAGTGATTTGTGCCAGCGTTATGGGATAGCATTATTCAGCAGACTAAAAGTAACATCAAATTGTTAGGGAAATACAAACCACCCCTAAAATACTAGAATAAAAAGCTAAGTTTTATCTTGGATTTACTTTTACCTCATCGGAATGATTTTATTTTACTTTATAATGAGCTTTATTCTGCTCTTATTTTTCAAACAAATAGTAGAATAGCATAAAGTAGCTGTTATCATGATAAAAAATGCAAACTTGAGAGATGGATAAGAAATGTATGGTAATTGTTTTGGTACAGTAACAGAAGCTTGAATTTTAGGATTCATTACTTTTCAAGGTTTTTAAGTGATACCATGGCAAATGGCAAATTTTGGTTAAATAGCTTCTTTGATTTAATAAATATGAGGTAAGACTTGTACCAAGTTGGCATCTTTTATACTTAGCTGACATTTTGTGTTTGGGGATGAAAGATGGAACTTTTTAAGTCTTCATGGATAAATGGCAGAGAAAGAGAATAAGAAACAAAAAATTTCTTTTGCTTTGCTCTTAATCTGGCAAGTAACACCTCCTGACAGCTTCCTCAAGGATGTACTTGAAGCAAGGAAAGTTTATGTTATATCAGGTGCTGCACATAAAAAATAATTGACCAAATCCCTTTTAGCTTTATAGCTACACTTTGTTGCATGTAAAGCAAACAAACCAATTTTAATTGCATTAATTAGCATGTCTCTATTCCTACTGTATTTTATGTATCTAATGGATCATCATATTTATCACTTCATTAAAAGGATGAGATTATTGCATAAAATAGAAAGGGAACCTCAAGGATTGATTCAGACATTAAGTGCTGAACATTATTCTGCTAGATACAAGATTTTATAGTGTTGGCTTAAATCTATCTTTGGTGTCTGAGGAGTATGCCCAGTCAACATTGTCTAGCCTTTACTGAGTTAGAAGAGAATTCAGATACATTCCTCAGTTTTCCTGACATCCCACTTTTCCTTGGGCATCACTGCAGAAGATATTTATGATGGAAAACTTTTGGAAAGAATGGGATTTCTTTTTTACAAACTACAAAGTGAGGATGCAGTGTGTCCTCAGAAGAGTGTGGCTGCTCTTTGGAAGGGGCTTTAGCCTGGTGCTGGGAGCAGCCCAGTGCCCGGCACAGGCAGCCTGGCTGCAGCCCTGTTTGCTCTTGGGAGCTTGGTCCAATCTCACAGCCCTGTCTTTCTGCCCAGCAGCCCAGTCTGCTGCCTTGCATGACCAGAGTTTTCGGATAAACGCCAGACCCCACCTGCTCAGGTCTTGTGGGACTGTGTGCTGGTCACTGAGAGCACAGCTCTGATCCTTGGCTCTCCTTCAGGGAGCAATCCTGCTATTGCTTCCCCTTGCCACCACCATCGACCCAATCCCTCTCTGGGGCTGACATCTGACACCATGGCATAGTGCTTATGCCAGTCAGCACTTTTAACACAGCTCTGGTAGTCTACAGCACACAGCAACATCATGAGGATCAAAAAGATGATTTATATTCCATGAAAAGATAGTGTTCTTCATAGCTGAGATTCAAAAGACAGCAGAAATTGGGTGGTTATCTTTGATGTTTGATTATTGATGATTTGATTTCTAAGAATTGACTTCTTCTATTCTTATATAGCAGAGGTGTCCAAAATCTAAAGACTGGAAGCTTCTTTCTCGATGTCACCTCAAATTAAAGTCACATGGGAAGACTACAGGATTTGTTAAAGATGTTCTTTATCTGCTGGGCCATGTTTTCCCCTTGGAAATGCATTGGAAAAATAGTACAACAATAGTGTGAGAGACAAGAAAATAAAGTTATTCTGTTAAAATGCTACTTTAAAAGCATTTGAAATTCATTAGTGACAGAATTTGGTTTAAAAGCATCAGTTTCTGTTTTACCTGCAGCACTTGCACAATCACCACTTGTCTGCCTGGATAATAAAAGTAGTGTTAATTGTACCAATTAAGAAGTGAGAATGTGAGTAATTGCTCTTTGTTACTTTCCAGGTCAGAGCAGATGCAATAGGAAAATACATATCTAACAATCTAAAGACAGTTTACTCTGAAATAGTTTTTTGCAATTTAGGCATTTAATTAAAAGCTTTAAAGTTTAATTAAAAAGTTAAATCATTTGTCTATTTCTGTGGAAAAACAAAACCAACAAAAACCGCAGTGCTTATGTGTTTGGATCAATTATATCACATAAAACACAGTGAGATAAGCACTATTTTCTGGTCTGAAGTTATAGCATTTTTCATGCATAACAGCACAGCACATAAAAATGTATTCATGGTGCTAGAAACAAATAGATATATTGTTCTATTAAACACAATGTGAGAGTAAGTTTTAATCTAAAAAGATACTTTTTTTTTAATGAAAAAAGGTGCAAAGGCAAAAAGCCTTTTTTAACATAGTGAAAACAATGAAGAATAAAAGCTAAGTCTTTTCTATTATATTTTAAACTTTCAAAACAACAACCTGTTGCATTTACATACTGGTAACAAACACTCAGACGTACACCAGAGAAAATTACTGAAGAATGAGTAATCAGTGGGAATTTTTTTAATCAGCATCTGATGTCATATTCTAAAAAATACTGAGTAGTAGGATTTAAAACTCAGAAATATGTGATTTAAGCCTACAATTTCCAAAGGGCTGGGAAATGGAGTAACAGACTTGTGAATAACTCAGAAATCAGAAATGCTCAGAACAAATACAGTTGGGAGTATGAGTAAATAAACTATGGCTAGAAGTAACTACATGTCTATTCAACATTCCCTTTGTAAATAAGAGAAGCTGCTAGATATTATTAAAAAAAATTATGTTCTTAAGTTGTATTACTAAGAACAAATGTCTTAGAAATTTTCTTTTTTTCTTGTCAGTGGGGAAATGTTCAATTTTATAGACATCTCTTCTCTGGAGTTATCTGCCAAGTGACATCAAATTGTAAGTTAACTATGTTAATCTACTCAGACTAGCACTCTCTGAGACAATTCTTCTCGACATGGGGCCAGTCCAAATTGCAGACACACACTACAATAGATCCATGCACAATTGCATGGTGCACTCCTTGCAAATAATGCAAATTTACTGGGCTTCCTTAAAAAAAGACAAGTTCAGCCAACTTGAAAAATGTTATTCCACATGCAGTTATCCCCAAGTCCAAGTCCAAGTCCAAGACACTCCTTGTCTCGTGTTTCAAAAGGGACGTGGAGAAACTGGAGAGGTTCAGCTGACAGCTATCAAGATAGGCCTAGGGCATCACCTGTGAAAAGAGGTTGCAGGATCTGTGCCTCTTTACAGTGGTGAAAAGCAGGCTCAAAAGAAATCTAATAGCTACCTACAACCATTGAAAGTATAACTAAAATGCTGACAATTTTTATCTGGTAATGCCAGATGATGTTACAAACTAATTCAGATATGAATTCTGGTTTATGAAGTTCATAAAAACTTTAGGGGAAAAAATCTCAAGGAGATTGATGGAGCAGTGGAACAGGTTGTTCATCAGGAGCCTGAGCTCAGTGATGCCACTTCGTCATGGAGATTGGATTCTTAACCTGAGCAGTGTAGAAAAAACAACTGATAGAGTGCTAAGTCATTGAAACTCTGTGTGCTAGGGACCATTCCTGGGAGGCATCCTGGGCATGTCTGACCCAGGTGTATTTGGTGTATGTGGGCTATTTCCCCAGTCTTTTCTACATGGTATTAGAAAGTACTTCATCCACTCCTTGTGCTACTTGAATCACTTGTTGTCTGGCTGCCCAGCTGTTGTACTTTAGGACTATATGACCAAACACTCATAGCTACAAATAGAGAGCTGCTCCTTGAGCATCTTAAGCTAGTCTATTTATTTATTATGTATTTATTTAATGTATTATTTAATGCATTTAATAGATCAGTAATGTGATAAAATTCTGAAAGCAGGGCCTTCTCCATTGCCTGTGCCCAATACCTCTGCCTATAAAAGAGAGAAATACCTTTTACCTTCTTCAAATGACATGATGGAAATGTAGATTTATTAATAAAAAACTCTATCATTAAGAACTGTAGTAGCATTTGAAAATAATTTTTTCCCACAAGGCTTTAATTATCTATAGTAATATGTTAAGGCACTATAAATACACAAATTATTCAAGAAAAATTCATTAAGTAGTCATAAGGTTGGGAGAAAAAAAATTCTGTATGGAAGTCTGAAGCAAAATAATGCATGTACATAAGTGGCCTGAATTAGGACTATTAAAAACAATGTAAATTATGTAATATGCAAATTTTAAAATATGGATTGTTAACCACTATAACATTTAGAAATGTAGTTTTGAGAACATAAAAAATAGGTCCCTTCTAATTTTGTTGGAGAACAGCACAGGTATTTTTCCATAGTATTTTTAATTTTTTGTGTTGCTCAGGCTCAGTGTAGAGGAAACATCATATAAATTGCATTGAGTGTGCATACCTCAACTCATGAAACTTATTAGACTGTACTTCAAAAGAATGATAGTCCTATACTGGTGGAAATAAAGGCTGGAGTAATCAGTACTGATGATGACTTTTATATGCAAAAGAATAGATTCTACTCAGATATTGTTGACTATGAAATGCCATTAATAGACTGTGAAATGTAGGTGCTGTGACAATAGTTCTCTTATCTGAAGGTAGTTGTAAAAATCTGAAACAAGTATTACTATGTGTGAGCTATAAGAATGGGATTGGATTTATAGAGCAGTTCAAGAGTGCATACATTTTATAGATGTTAGAAACATGTATGAGGTAAAAATGAATCACCTGTTTAATTTTATCTACTGTCAACATTAAGATTAAAGTTTTATTTTAAAATATTCATCTTTCCTCTAAATCTGTAACTAAATGACTATAGTTGTTCTTTTATATATATATCTAATCCTAATTTCTCTGCCTTTTTAAAGCAGGTTAATTATATTCATGAACTTTTGTTATATTATTCACTTGGAAGGCCTTGATTATGCATTACACATCAGAGTTTCATAACTATATATCCAGGGTATGCACTGTACTCAAACATGAGATGACATCATTAAGTCTTAAATCTGTAAAAATATATGTAAATCATAATAAAAGTGTTTTCTTAGTTAGAAATGATTTAACATTGAGGCATACTTTGATTCTGTTCTATTACATAGTTCAAAAGTTATTTTGCATAAAGAGTGCTCAAGGAAGAGCTAATAGTGAAAAAAATCGATATACGGATTATCTTTCTAGGAGTAAAATTTAAGAGAATGTTTCTTAGTCTATCACCTAAAAATAACCCAAGCTAAAAGTGTTTGGACTCAATCATGTGAGATCTATGGGATTAACCCCTTCTTTGAACGGACGCAGTTCACAGGCTCTGGTACAGACAAATTTAGTCTAGGGATGTTTCTGTTAGGTAACAACTAGATAAAAAAATTACCACACCTGGGTCTCTGTGTAGGAAAGAGGCTGCCAGTTTTCCTATTCCATATAACAGTTTATTGACTGGTCTGGCTATATGCTGAGTGCTGAGGGAGTGTGGGGGGGGAAAGCTTAGTGTCTGATAAGCAAAACTTCTGGCTAATTCATCAGACATAACAGCTTTCTTTACTGTCATCCTCTGTGTGAAATTCCTGGTGTTTCATCACCTCTGGTGATCTGATGTCCTTATGTTCAGACAGTAGTATGATTATATTTCTCCTGCTTCTCCTCCAAACACAGACACCTTGAACTGGTGCACTGAAAGAAGTCAGAAATATTTGGATACTGGTATTTTAAGTTGTTTTTTCCAGGGTTGGCCCTAGAATAGTTTACCTACTATTCAATAATATGTTGATTGCTCCAAAGTTAAAATGTGCTCACTGAACTTTAACCATGGAATTCAAGATCAGCTTTGTAATGGGTGTTTCTTTATTTGGTGTAAATGGAAAACAGTTAATGTAAAACTGCTGTACTAGTGCTGTCATACTGGGGGGTTACGTGCTTAGTAGCCCAGACTAAAACACACCAAATCCAAGACATATAATCTGCTTGCAATTTTTCTCTTCATTATTATCTTCTGTCACATTTTTACTGCTTGCCTTTGGGAAATGCTTGCTTTACCTGTATGCTCAGTACCTTCAAATTCCAAAATTATATTAAATTTTAATTGCCATAAATTCTGATGAGCTCACAACTGGGTATTTCCATGTCTGCAATGCTACAGGTGTCCTGTGTGGAGCTTCATTAGTCCTTTGATGGTAAAGGAAGCTCTGCTTGGTGGCCTGTTGTTTGTCTGCTGATCAAATTGCTCAGGTATATCATTTCCACTGCACAATTGCTGCAGTTGGAAGCAATGATATGCTAGCATTGCATATTGCAAACAATGCTTTCCTAACATTTCCTAGGAATGCTACTGTCACTGCCTGCACCTGGGTCTTATGCTTTTCACATATGAAAGCAGATGCTGAGCTTAGTCTAGAAGTAGATGGAAAATAGTGAGAAACACCTAATGCGGACTGGATTACCTTCTACTGGTTTTCAGAAAAAACCTTTAAAATTCTGTGCGTTATCACTGAAGCTGTTCTCAGTAGACTGAATTGCCCCACTGGGGCAAAGCTATTAAAATTTTAATTTAGAAGAATACTTAAGTTTAGAATGAAAGCCATACAAATGATCTTTTTCTAAACAAATCCAATATTTTAAGTAGCTATTAGCATATAGTGGAGGAACATATCATCCTATTAAAGCAGAAATAAGAAATAACTTCCTTTTAGAAAGACAAGCTCCTGAGTTTACATGCATCTTGTGAATCACCTTTGTTGTTGCTGGTACTTGCTTTATTTCTGCATTGTGACTCACAGTTAGAATAAATATATGTTTTGCATGCTGTGTTCTTGATTGCATACTCGTATTTCTGATAATAGGTGATATAGTAGGATAATAATGCTAATGTACCTATGTTCTCACACCTTCTGTGTAGGGGCAATTAACTATCTACACACATGGGCTGTTGAATTGCTGTTCTACATGACTGCTGTATAATCTTGCAAGCTAACACAGCCTTAGCTCAGATTAGCAGCCACAAAGCAATCTTCTTAGCCACTGGGTCTTAACAGTGTTTGGGCATGTGGCGCACACGGTAAAAGGGGTTGTGTTATTTAGGGCTGGGACAGCATGAAAGAAAAAATACAGTGGATTTCTGAGAATTATAGGACAGACTGTGTGAAGTTCTTTTGTGCGTCCAACACTTAGGATGTCTCCAGGAGGTCACAAAGGTAAATGAAGGACAGGAGCATGGTTGAGAGCGGAGGAGAGAAACATGCCTTTTTCCTTCCTTGTATCAGTGTTCCCAGTAACTGGCCATGCCAGTTACTTGTTTCAGTGTTCCCAGTAACTGGCATATCTCTAATCATAGGATGAAATAGATGATTAAATTACAGGAATTGAAGAGAGATTATCTCAACTGGATAGAGAATAGTGCTAATAACACCAGGGTCATAGGTTTGATTCCCATATGGGCTGTTCACTGAAGAGTTGGACTCAATGATCCTTGTGGCTCCCTTCCAACTCAATATTCTGTGATCTTGGGTTCAAAGAGGCATTCAAATAAAGAAATTTTGCCATTTGTATGCAGTTCTTGCCTTTGTCATAGAATCATAGAGTGGTTTGGGTTGAAAGGGACCTTCAAGCTCCTACTCTCCTGCCATAGGCAGGGATGCCACTGACTAGATCAGTTTGCTCAGGACCCCATACAATCTGTCCTTGAACACTTTCAAGATAACAGGATCTGCAAAGTTTTGGTGTTCTATCTTTTGTGCTAGTGACACTATTTTCAAAGTCAGCAATACTTGCTTTTCATTTATTACAAGCACAGAAATTTCTCTTATAAAACAGATCTTTAGGAGGGAAATACAGCTACAATGGCTTTGTGATCAAATTGAATGGTGAGTGAGGAAAGACGTAACTGAATTTACTAAGAAATAGTAATAGAAAAAATAGAGGAATCTGGAAAAAAAAAAAGAAAAGAAAATAAATGAGACACTGACAGCAAAATTGGATAGTAAATGAGACACCTGGAAATGGGAAATACCTATCCATATCACTTTATTCCATATATATTATTCTGAACACCTAATATAATATCTTCTTCAATATAATTTTAAACATATAATTATGTTTCCATCTTTCATTGAAAATATTTGTACAGTATTGCCTAAACATAGGAATAATTTTTGCCATTTAATAACCTGCATGATGTTTACAAAGAAATCTGTAACAATGTTCATAGCAGGAGGATTTCTTGTTTGCAATCATCCTGTAGTAATTCTTCTCACAGCATCTCCATCTTTATGTCAACATGAAGACAAAGGAAAAAGAAAAATATATCTCTGAAAGCTGCTCTGGAATCGGTATGGTTGACTGAGTTAGATACTTTGAATCGAGCTCTACTTTGTATATGTCTACCTGTTCCTCATCTGTAAAATAAAGTAACAGTATTGTCCAAGCTTATAAATCGAACACTGATACATGAAAAGCAGGTACATGCTCAGATGCAGCAATAATGTGTGTCAGATAAATGGGTAGGCTCTGATTGTATGGGCATGTGCACTCATGGAGTCAGAGGATGCACAGTATGTTAGTGACTTTATTGGGATGTGCCTGGGTGCACAGCTGCCTTTGGACATCAGCTCTGAACCATCATAGTGACAGTTCGATGACAGAATTCAGGCACTGAAATACTCCAAGGAAGAAAAAATCTGCTTTGGATGATCTCTGTAGATCATCAGCTGTTGCAGGGCTTTTTCCTTTTTTACAGTGAAAGTTACTAAATATATATAAAATATTGATTTGGGCATTTAAAAACACTGTAACTTTTCTAGTCTTTTAATTTCAGTTCATTGCAAAATTTAACTAGCAATTAATTTACAATTTAATTTTATATAAGCTTCTAAATAACTGAATGGTGGTGCTTGAAGTATGGCCTTTTGTTTGTGATATTCATAAAATTAGCATTCTAGCAAGTCATACTTTATTGCTAAACAGTGTGAATTTATATTTGTAAAGCATGTTTTAGAAATACAGAGGAAAAATTTTAAACAAAATAATTTTGCTTATAATGTGAATTGTTGTAGCTCCACTTGAAAGAAAGTTCTTTGGGTAAAAAAAAAGGCAATACTTTGATCATATTGATGATTTAATGTTTACTGTCACTTATCCTACTTTTCTGGTGCTAAGACTGGTCAGAAAATAGTTTTTACCTTAACTTATACAAACAAGTTCCGTTCTAAGGGTATATGCATGCTGCTACCCTGAGCTTCACAATAAAAGACACACAACAGAAAGACCTTCCCTTGATGTAAAAAGTGAATTCCCTTTGATGAAAGGCATGTTGTTTGGATAGCCCTAGGTCACAGAGACTTTTTGTAAAATTATATATAAAAATATATATATTTATAGATATAAGTACTTATAGCAATTTAGTTTAGTGGAAGGTGTTTCTGCTCCTGGCAAGGGGGCTGGAACTAGATCTTTAAGGTCCCTTTCAACCCAAAACATTCTGTGATTCAATGATTCTAAAATCATAATGGCAAAAAGTTGGTGATACTACAATGTCAAATATCAAACCCATCAACATTGGACGTATCTGTTAGCAAA